>CM060483.1:4949434-5119434 GCA_030544235.1 Lepturacanthus savala | reverse complement strand
CTGGATGTCAAAATGCTTGTGTAAACCATAAATTCCTGGCCAGGCCCCTGTCTGTGGCAGCATGTGAGGGTTGACAGGCTCAGCAGCAGCCGGAGAAATTCACATTAAGCTGCTTTACATGTTTTATCCAGCACAGAATAATCCACCTGAACCACTGACAGGACCCGACTGGAGACCTCAGGTCAGTGACAACTACTACATGTGTGAGAATGGAATTCTCTGATTCTGTATAAGGCAATTAGTTGCAATTAATTCAATTTTAACGTGTTCATTTCATGTGTTTTTAATTTTTTAAAACCTTTTTAAGAGAGTTAAAGTATCTGGTACCAAGTTTTTAGACCACATCACATTTTTGTCACTTATCCATATATCAATTTAATCATTAAAGTCTCTAGAAAAAAAAACAAAAATAATTTTGTAGGTTTTTGTTTATGGGAATACTCGGCTATAAACGCCATTAAAATGCTATTTTCTGCAAAGAATAGAATGATAAACTTTAAATATATAATCCACCCATAATATAAAACTAGTTGACTAGTTGATGTGTTTTTAATTGTTTAAACCTTTTTAAGAGAGTTAAACTATGTGGTACCAAAATAACCATGATAATGATTTTTTTCCATAATGCTGTGTTAACAGGAGTGTTTTGCAGCATGTGTGTTGGAATCCTAAAGAGTTCACAGCAGCATGAAAACACCATATACACATGTAATAATCCTCACTAGGCTGGAACCTGTAATCCTTTTTGATGTTTAAAAGCCAAACCTCAGTGTTGTGTGTGGCTCAGCGTTTTCATGTCTACTCACTGTTGACAGATCCAAACTCCTTCTCGTGGGCCCGGGTCAGGATCTCTTTGTACAGAGCCTCTGCGTCCTTGAACTTCCCCTGCTTCAGGTAGCACGTGGCCTGAGGAGGACATGGACAATCCTTTATCCAAGTATCTTAAATTAAAAGCCCTGTTCATATAAACACAGAAATATTCCACTTAACCTGTTCTCCTCTAGGTCTATTTATCAGTCTACCTCTATAAATGACATGTCCAGACTTAATGCAGTAAATCTCTACAACTACAGGGGTTTACTGAATGATCTTGGGTTTAAATAAAGCTAACACCTGTCAGATAATTGTATCAGTGACAGAATCTATTTAAAATGTACAGTCTTGAAGTACATCCAGCTAGAATAAAGGACAAAAGTGAAAAAATAGCTCCACCTAAAAAAACAAACATCTATTTAGGTTTAAAACCAGCTGTAAATCATGTGTTAGTAGCTGAATTCATCTATGGAGCAGTAAAGTGAAGTCTGATAAGTCAGCCTTACAAGGTGAACCAGACCAGTTTTAGAGATTAATTTCCATTAATATTATCACAAAAATGCAGAAATCTACAGATTCATGTTTTCTCTATATTCTCATATTATTGCTTGGGGTTGAAATGATGTTTAGTTAATCTAATAATGTTTGATATAGACTTGTAGCTGAGTTTGGTGTGTTACATGAACATATTGATGCTGCTACTGAACTAGAAGGATTCATTATTTATAAAGGGGAGTGGGGACCTCCTGACCAGGTTGTTCTTGGTCTTGGCCACGTTGGGGTCATCAGCTCCCAGCTTGGACTCGTAGATCTCCAGAGCTCGTCTGTAGTAGTACTGGACCTCATCGTATTTGCCCTGGTTCTGACACAGCAGGGCCAGGTTGTTGAGCTGTTTGGCAACATCTGGATGATACTTCCCCAACACCTGGAGACGACAGGGACAACCAGTGGATTAACAGATTCATAGGGTGGGACTTGATTAAAAAAATAATCTAATTAATTTTTATTTAGGTTTATAAGAAGTTTAAAAGAGTGAGTAGGAGGGGCAAAAACCACTGGAACAGGAGAAGAACTCACTGTCACTTAGTAAACAGTAATTTAATGTTAGGATGTTTGGCTCAGGACTTCATCAGTAGTTTAACAGGAAGGAAAGAGAGTTTAAATACAGTTTTGGGTCCATGTGGACCAATCACGTCCAGACACATCATCAACAGAGAGACAACAGCATTTTATTCACTACAAAAAAGACAATTAAATATGTAGAGTCCAAATCAGAGTAGTATAAACAGGGTAAAAATGGCCAAAAAAATGGAAACATGAATATAATTAATAACATCTTTTTTGTTTATTAATAATATAATTAATAAACAAAAAAGATGAACAACAATAGAATCAGGTGTAGCCTCAGGGTTGTCAGGGTTAAAAATCATAATAATCTATATAAAAATCACTTTTTCTGGAAGGGATTATTCATGTTCTTGAAAGAAAGGAGCAGGATGTTGAAGAGAAAGCAAACTTAAGCTTTCTACTATCATGTCATTAGATAAGACAAAAACAGCTGTATAATTAACATTTCATTTTCTATTTTAAGTATAAAATGACAGTTAGAGACTTAAAGGGTCATAGGCTGTAATGGGTTAAATGACTCAAATGTGAGTTTTATTTGCGATTTACACGTTTTCATCGCCCCAGAGCATCATGGCAGGTGACTACTGATCAGTCTCTATGGGTCACATATCAAAGAAATAAACCAGGAAGTCAGGAACTTTTTCAGTGTAGAAAATTCCATTACAATAAAAGGTGGCCATTTTTTGGTCAGCTATATTATACCTCCATGGATAATGTCCTAGCTCTATATATTAGTTGATGTGTGTTTTTACCTTCTCTCTGATCTCCAGCGCTCTCTTACAGAGAGGTTCAGCCTCCTTGTATTTGCCTCTCTTCCCGTACAGAACAGCCAGGTTGTTGAGTGTTGCAGCCACAGCCGGGTGGTCCTTCCCCAGCGTCTTCTCTCTGATAGCCAGGGCGTCGTTCAGCAGGTGAGCTGCTTCTTTGTACTTGTTCTGGTCCCTAAAAGATGAAACCAAACCATAGATTCCAATCTTTGAAACATCCATGAAATAAATCCAATAGTTAATAGTGGTTATCAGCATATTCTTGTATGAGTCTCTAGATATCTGTGATGATTTTACATGTTTTGCTGCAGCATTTTAATAATTATACACTAACAACAATAGAACATTATTTCTGCATCAGCAGATTTTTAAATTCTGTTTAGAAATCTTAGTAAATTATCACCAGCACTATTATGAGTGGAGAGGCAATTATCTAATATAATAACATGTATAATAATAATATGTAGATACATGTATATGATCTTTATAATTGGCCCTTTGAGGGAAACCAGAACACTGATGTTGGTCTGATGAATCTGACCAATCACAGCCCTGGAGGAGCTGAACTGACCAATCGCAGCCCTGGAGGTTCACATAGACGTGTAGTCAGTATTTACTGGAGGTGACGTCAGACTCCAACGTAGCTACGTAGCAGAAGTAGAAACTATGCTTAATGGTGGTGAGACATCATCTCTCCATGGTTCCCCACCTGTACACCAGGGCCAGGATGTTGAGCATGGTGGCTACGTCAGGGTGGTCGTGTCCTGACGTCTTCTCCAGGTCCTCCAGGGCTTGTTTGCACAGCGGCACGGCCACCTCGTACCGGCCCTGGGAGGCATACTGGATCACCAGGTTGTGGAGGGTCCGGAGGCGAGCCGGGATCTCATAGCCCCCCTGCTGGGCTGCTGCCTCTCCGCTGGGCTGGGCTGTGAGAACGGACAGGAACGAGTTCTCTGTCATTTAATCACTTTATTGAAATCACGTCATGCTAATATTAAAACATGGAGCACATTTAACCCTTTAGGTGGCAGAGGTTTATTTCCAAAATGTTGGATTTTGACATCTTAATTTCAAAAGGCTCTAACTTAAAAGTGATAAGAAATAGAGACGTTCTGTAAATTAGAGAAATATTAAGGAAGAGCCAATGTTAATTTAGGGATTTAAATGATCCATTTTGCATGTTCTGACGTCATATAGGATTAAAGAATATTCATCAAGTGTCACATATTTTAACCCTCTATTGCATCGTGTTGCCATGGCAACAATTACTTTATCTTCATTTTTCTAAAAAGCTGTGATGTTTTTAGTTAGGTGTAAAAAGGAGGATTTTATTTTGAAGGACATACAATTTATGAGGTCACATGACCAGGATATCCTGTTTGCTTGATTGACATGAGCATCATTGCCTCTGAAGGTTGTCTCTTATTCAAAATTTGGGAACATTTTCACAGAATAAAAAATTAATCTTGAATTTATTTCAATTTTTTTTTGTATTTTTTGACACCTGATTTGACAAAATCTGCTGATTTATTCAGTGCAGCATCTTGTTGAGTCCAGCAACAAAAGAGGGATGAAATGTTCCCTTAGTTCATCCTATGCTCTTTTCAAACATTATTATATGTCTTGCTAAAGTTTGCTGTTATTTTGGTTCACTGATTATATATTATATTTATTTGAACATGTTCAACATTAAAACCAATCTCTTCATTCATCCAGCAGCATGTGGTACATGTGGGCTCCTGCTACGAGCAGCTTCAACATTAGATCAATTATTCACTAGGTATATACATTTAATGCTAGGTGTTTCACCTCAGTGACCTCAGACGAGCATGTAGGAGTGTTCAGCCATGAATAATTGAATGAAGTACTGCAGCACTTACTGTCTAATGGCAACCAAAGCTGAACCAGCAGTACACTGATGTCCAATCCATTCACAAGCCTCTGTTCAGACTTTAGTAAATTTATCATTAACCCTCTAGTCAAGTTCAGCCCACAAGATGCTGCACTGAATAAAATATGAGCTGTTTTATCTGAGTGACACTGTCAATGTTAACTCTCTATTGCATGAACCATGGTAAAAATGTCTTGTTTTTATTCATTAAAATGGCCTAAATGACAGATATTTTTGGGAAATATAAGAAGAAGTTGTAACCATAGTCTCAGGATAGTTTCATGCTATATAAGCCAATGGGACTCCATTAGGTTGTTACACTAGGAAGTTATGATATTTGCATATTGTTGATATATGGCAAAAATATATTTTAGCATATTAGAAAAAAATGGGGAAAAAATTTAAATTCAATTATTATTTGGTGAAAATGTTCCCAAATTCAGAATAAAAGACAACCTTCAGTTATGAGACAGTGATGCTCATGTGTCAATTCTCCATCAGCAACAGGGATATCCTGGTCATGTGACCTCATAAATGGTATGTCCTTCAAAATAAAAGCCTCTTTTATACACCTTACTGTAAAAAAATAGATTTCAAACACAGCTTTTTGCTAAAAATTAAGATAAAGTAATTGTTGCCAATGGCAACACTATGTAATAGAGTTAAAAAATATGTGATCTGTGAATATTCTTTAGTCCAAGATGGCTCCCGCTATATGACATCATAACATGCAAATTACATGGGTAAATGTAATCCCTACATAAACTTTGGGTCATCTTAACTATTTCTCTACTTTACAGAAAGTCTCTATCTCTGATCACTTTTAAGTTACAGTCTTTTGAAATTAAGATGTTAAAATCTAAGGTTTTATAAAAAACCCTCTGGCACCTAAAGCGTTAACCAAACCACAGCTCCTGCTGCTAATAGGGTTTATGCAACACATCGAATCTATGCAACATCTAAAGGATATAAAGGATAAACTATGGAGCTTTTAAACAAGCAGCTGCAGCACATGCCTCAGTGTTCTAACCACTCTCACAGTTCAGGCTCAATATTTCTGCTTCTCAAAGCCCTGATTGTGTCCAGTGATTCTATTTTGACATTCCATCCATTAAAAGAGCAGGAGTTATTCTCTCTCTGTGGCATATTAACTGTGCAGTTAAGAAGAAAGAAGAATCATATATTAGAGCTGCAATGTCGTCTTGATAAATCGATAAGACGCCAACATTAATCTCCAGCTATTTTGATGACTGATTAATGGATTGGAGTCATTTTTTGCAAGAAAATATCAAAATTCTCGTTCCAGCTTCTCTTATTTGAGGATTTTATGGTTTCTTTAGTCTTCTATAGAAGACTAAAGACCTTATGACCTTGTCATGGACTATTGGTCTGGACAAAAAAAAAAAAAAAAAACATTTAAGGTTAGATCTTCATCTTTGGGAAACATTGATTGACTTTTACTTTAGATACATTAAATTAATCGTTTCAATAATCAATAGATCAATCAGCTATCAAAATAATCATTACAGCCTGATTATACATTATTAAAAAGTACATGATCAGACACTTTATAGCTGTGGGTAATTGGCAGCCTGGTATTGAGATGTAATTTCAGGCTCTACTTCCTCTATCATGCACATTTTCACTGTGTGTGTTTCTACAGTTGTATTCAATATAACAGCAGAGTGTTTAAAAACGCAAGTAAAGCCAAATCCTTATAATAATTTGATTTAAATGCATTGGGAACACTGCATTTTATATCCTTAATCAAATCAAAATTAAAATGTGAAGAAAAAATGTGAATTTTTGAATAATTTTACAGAAAAATGAAGAAAAATCCAAAAATAATTCAAATAATTCAAATATTTACTGTATAAACTGAAAAAAACGAAGTAATATTTAGTTGTTATAACTATGGTTTCTCAGACCTGCTTCACATCTGTGTTGCATGGACTCAACCAACTTCTGGTTCCTATGAACAGGTGTTTCAGCCTCAGATTCCTCAGAAACAGCATTTCTGATGCCAGCCCACTGGTTTTTAATGGGATTCAGGTCCAGGGATTGGGTTGACCACTCCACAACTTTAATGTTGTTGGTGTGGAACCAAGATGCTGCTGGTTTACTAATGTGTTTGGGGTCATTTCCTCTTCAGAATAAGACAACATGACCTCTTCAATATTTAGATACAGGTAAACTGATCCATGGATATCATCCACTGTCAATTACCCATTATTCCAAAACTAGACAATATGTCATTGTTTAATTGTGTCAAATCATTTTATATATATATATATATAGTAGCTGTTGGTAATTGGCAGCCTGGTTTTGAGATGTAATGTATAGCTCTGCTTCTTCTATAATTTTCCATGTGTTTATTTAGCATTGTGTTAACCCTTTAGAAAATGATCACAAAATAAAAAAAATTAACTTGAATTTATCTAAATTTTTTTGAATTTTTTTTTTTTACATTCAATTTGACTAAACCTGCTGATTTGTTCAGTGCAGCATCTTGTTGATTTAAGTTGACAGTGGCGTCTAGAGGGTTAACATCTCTAACCCGCCTGAGTCCTGCTTCATGTCTAATCCCTGCTGCTGACGTCTTACCTGGTCCCTGGTCATCATCGTTGGGGAACAGGTCATCCAGGCTGTCCTTTGAGGCGTCCCCTCCCCCGCTCCCGCCGCCGGCGCTCTGGCTCTTCTCCTCCGAGGGTGAGACGTCATCGTCGAACTTCTTGATCTTGTTCATGAACTCCAGGTGCTTCTTCTCCTCCTCCAGCTGGGCCACGCTCTGCTCGCTGCGCTGCAGCTTGTGCTGCGTTCCCGCCAGCTCGTCACGCAGCCACTGGTTCTCCTGACAGAGACGACGCACCTGGGCACGAAGCTTCTGCTTCTCTGACTCCACGGCGCTCAGGTGGCTGGACAGGGCGATGATCACCTGTAGGGAAAGTAATACGTTTGTCCACTAAATCTTTAAGGATATCAAATGTATTCAAAGAAAATTGAGTCAACCATGGGACTAGTTGCATGAGTTAAACCAGTGTTCTGGTTTCCCTCAAAGGGCCAATTATAAAGATCATATATATGTATCATTATTATATATGTTATTATATTAGATAATTGTCTCTCCACTCAATTCCTTATTTTCCTTTGTTGAAGCAACACAAAACCATAGATTCCAATCTTTGAAACATCCATGAAATAAATCCAATAGTTAATAGTGGTTATCAGCATATTCTTGTATGAGTCTCTAGATATCTGTGATGATTTTACATGTTTTGCTGCAGCATTTTAATAATTAGACACTAACAACAATAGAACATTATTTCTGCATCAGCAGATTTTTAAATTCTGTTTACAAATCTTAGCAAATTGTCACCAGCACTATTATGAGTGGAGAGACAATTATCTAATATAATAACATATATACTAATAATACATAGATACATATATATGATCTTTATAATTGAGTGAAACCAGAACACTGTTGTATCCTGGGATAATGTTGAGTTTTTCTAACCTGAGCTTCTCCCAGGCCGAGTTCTATGGCCTCCATGCTCTTGCGGAGCAGGCCTGACTTCTCCTGGGCAGCAGGGGGCTGGGTGCAGTCCAGCAGGGAGTTGAGGAGCTGGGCGTGTTCTCCTCGCAGCGTCTCCAGACCCTGCATCACCGCCTTGGTGTTCAGGACGATCTCATCCTGACTCATCCGCTCCAGAGCTTCTTCACGTGGATACACCATGGTGGACATTGCCCGGATTCATACACACTGCGGGTGGTAGGAAAAGCAAAAGACATGAGAGGAGAGGGAATACCGTCGTTGTTCCCTCGTGTCTGCTTGTGCAATTTCTACACGAAGCTGTTCAGCGTCTCTTATCTGCATGTCATCCTTTATCTGTGGACGGCTGAGGGAGAGATATGAGACGGAGAAATGAGACACAAGAGGAGGGGAGAAAAGAGAATATAAATAGGAGACAAGGAGGAGGGAGGAAATAAATAGAGAGCTGAGGAGAAGAAAGGTCAAAAGGGAAAGAAAAAAACAAAGTGGCCGGAAGCTGTAGGAGAAATAAAAACAGGTCAGATTTACTGATAAAAATAAACCCTGTCAAAGCCACGACGATAAAACCTTTTGTTATTTTATTAAACTCCACGGGGCAGCATTCAGATCCAATATGGCCTTGATAAATGGGTTTAATTACCCACATAATAAATGCCATAAACAAGCTAAATGTCATGTTTACTGCATAACTCATTTAAATTCAATAAATATTACTGCATTTCTCCAACAGGTTTGACACAAAAAGGTCAAGAAATAATTTAACATTTCACTTTAGATGATTCTTCTGACGCAGCAGCTGCCAGGGAACAGTGAACCCAAATGAAACGAGACCGAAGATCTGACTCTGACAGAATCAAATATCCCCGATGCATGGAAAACACAGATCAGCTGATCTGTCTGCAGGGGGAATATTATCTGCTGATTTTAGCTTTAGAAACTGCAGTGGACAAATGTAAAAAGATGCGTTGAGGTCATTTAGAAACACAAGAAAGTTTTCTAAGTGTAAAATGACACAAATATTTATTGACCCTTCTCAAAAGTCTTAATAGCCAAGCAGCAACGTACATTATGACGAATATATTATAATTAATCTGCCTATAAAATGATTCAGAGCCCAAGGTCACGCCCACAGTATGGTTCATTAGGTAAAATTCTAATTCTAAAACAATTTTGATAATCTATTAACAGTTAGGAGTTGTTTTTATTAAAATATATTTTATTTAAATGTCCAAGTTCACTACATGTAGACACATTAATGTGTTATTTAGTCTTAGTGAAAGTAACTTGAATGTCTTTGGGTTGTGGGCATTATTCAACATTTTCAGATATTTTATAAAATGCAGCCCTATTTAAACATTTCTGGTTTTATCTGACTCACAATAGTTAAAAAACAGACTTTTTGTGAAATATGACGACAAAAATCAGAAAAAACAGGAAAATACTGACATTTTTTTCCTGGGAAATCAACACTTGTGAACACATGACGATATTCTGATCCATGGATATTTATTGTGAGGGGTGACTGGTCTCTAAAAGGAGGAAAACATTAGTCATAGAATCATAGTCATCATGAGCCAATGAGTCAAGACGGTTCCACTTCTCTCAGATTAATTATGTTTTAATTGTTATCACATATTACACTTTAACATCAAAGTGTTTCTGCTGCACTTTAGTTTTAATTTGGTATTTAATTTAATGTAGATGTTTATTTTATCAGGTTTAGTGACGTGTGCTGTGACCCCTGGACCAGGTCACCCTGGGAAAACACATCTAGATCTAAATGGGTTTATTACCTGCTTAAATAAATGTTAAATAAAAATGAATATAAGATAAATTCTGCAGGTTGTCTTGGATGTTTAGGAGAAGAAAACCTCCTTGGGATGACCTGAATGTCAGTCAGCATCTAGAAAGTTCCATGTCCGGATATAAATATCCTGTAACCGTGACTCAGTGAACAGTCATTGGATCCTGAGGCTGCAGATCCTCAGTATAGAGGAGCTGGAAATGAAGCTGCTGGAGAAGCAGCATCGTGACTTTCTCTCTGTTTGCAGCTTTAATGGAGGAGGTGCACCTGTTCTCCTCCTCCTCCCTCCTTTCTCCTCCTCCTCCTCCTCCCCCTCCCATCCGCCTCATGCACTGACTGCAATGCACCAATATCCACTCTTCCCTTCTACTCCACCGTTTCTAAACGCAAAAAAGCAGCAGATATTACAGCGTCACCGTCTATCACTTCCACATCCATCCCTCCATCGAGGGACTATTTTATGTCACAAATCGGGTGTAATCAAGCGGCGGAGGGTTGCGGCCTGTGGTCTGGAGGCAGCAGATCAATCAAGGTGACCGACACCAGAGAGCAGTCTCCAATAAATAAAACTACACGGGATTATTTGTATTAATCCAGCTGTATGATCCATAATCTGATGATTTGCAGGGTTTTTTATTTATTTATTTTTTTGATGAGGTTTGAGCTGTTTGTAAACAGTGTAGGCCTCACCACCGACACATCAACACACTGATCAATATTATATCAAGCTAGCAGCAGGAATACATAGAAATATAATAAATGCAGCTCCAAAAAGGACCTTTTTATAAGCAAAAACAAGATCGATGTGGATGAAAGACGCTGAAACAAAAGCTGCCGATATATTATCATCATAAGCGATTTAACCGATGTTAAAAGTTGAGATCTGCGACTTAAATTCTGATATAAAAGGTTGTTTTTACCTTCATCGAAGACAAGTGCGAAGCTTTCTGTCCGGAACAAAGCAGCAGGACAATGTTGTGATGCTGCAGACGGACATGCGTCAAGTTACCGGATACTAAACAAGCTGCTTCCGGTGGCGGTCCTCCAAAATAAAAGATGAACCGCTCCTCGCCAAAGCAGAATATACAGGAAGTCACAGAGATATTCACTTCCTATTTGATCCTTATCTCTCTACCATGGATGAATTATAAAATATTATATAGCCTATATACATCCATGGTCTCTACTAGTAGTTTGGAGAACATAGTTAAGGCTGTTATTTAGTTCATTGTCACCACTCTAGTGCTATAAAACAAGAACACAAATGGATAAAGAAAGACAAACAGTAAAAAAGAAAAATACACAATCATTTAATTTACATATTCAATTAAATATTTAAATCCGAAAAGGTGTGGGAAGAAGTCAAAATTTACCTAATCCCACTCCTTCTCTGTGAATTATTAATAAACAACAATACACAAGAAGGAATATATATATATATATATATATATATATATATATATATATATATATATATATATATATATATATATATATATATACGTGACCAACCACACACGCACCTACAATACACCATCCACACACACACAACAGCAGGACCGTGCAGAGACCTTTGTAGTATAGTAGGTTATTTATAATAGTCCACTATGTATAGTCTAGTATAATAGTCAATATAATAGTCAAATATGATGTGAATATCCATAATGTAGCCTTTCCTCCAGAAACACAGGAATACCACTAACTAGACAGTAAAGTGATGAATGTCTCTAACACACTTTGTCCATGACTAAAGAAACTTTTAAAGCAGCACATTTGGTGCATTTAAATGCACCTTGTTGCATCAGGATCTGTTGAAGTTTATTCATGTTTTAGTTTCCATTTGTTGAAATAGTCACTTTCTTGTTTTACTACAGACCTTTAATGATCAAAACTAAATAATACAAACGTTGAAGCAAAACCAGTCATCTATCCAGATTCAATTCTTATCATGAAGAAACACACATTTTTGAGTGAAGGGGGACTTTAAGGTCATGGGTGGAATGTCATAAAAACAGCAGAAAATAACAAAAAGTAAATGAAAAAAATAACTATAGTACAATAAATGTCAGTTGTACTAAGGTGTACCCATGACATGATTAAGGCTCTGTACTGATTATTTTAAACAATATGCAACATCTAAATAAATACAACAACCAAGAAACTATTACTATTAGAAAAAAGTAGTTAGATCCTTTAACTGAGTACAAGAAGAAAATCCTGTCATCAAAAAACAAAGTCCTAAATTAAGATATATCAGTCAAGTACATATAACAAAATAAAAGAACTGAATTATATTATTATAGGAAATCATACTAAAAGCTTTGAAGGAATTAATTTTAATTCAGAATTTCTGTCTTTGGAACAATGGGGCACATGCAGACTTTGAATCAAATAATGATTATATTTATATTTTGAACATGAACATTTTTATTAACAAGACTAACAATGTAAATCTTCCACTTTCTCACTTCTCTATTAATTCATATATCAGTTAAACAACCTCACAACTTATTACAACCAACTATATACCGGTATATATCTGTATAATTACATGATTATGGTGAATTTATTTAAATTAAATATATGAAGCAATATCACAATTAATATACAACCTAAATGTCCCTCCAGTGCTAAGAAATAAATTAAAAACAACCATATACTTCTAAAAATAATATTTTAATTATAAATAATAATTCATATGTATCTGTTCTTTGCTTCAACTCATCAACCAACTCATCAACCAACTTCCTTAAGTAGAAATAATTATATTTTGCAATGTCACTATTATTTTTATTAGGATAAAGGGTTTTAAAAGTGCAAAAACTCGCAAAAGCAGAGACACATGTACAAATCAGGAATATTTTTATTTTAAAAAACAAATGAAACAATGAACACTTCCACTTTTCATCCCACATCTGTTTGATTGACAAACGTAATCATGAAAAAGCAGTACTACAAAACATGTCAAATCAAGAAAAGAAAAACTACAAAAAAACCCTAGAATACTATATAACAAGTACTATCTGATATGTACAAGCATTATAGTTTGTTATTATAATTATTGTTATAGGCAAAAGGCAAAAAAGCTGAAGACTGCTGCTGAATAAACGATGGCATGTGCAAAATACTCTCCACAAGTCCACAAGCGCAGAAATCTGCTGCTTTTATAGGCAAACCCCGTTTCCATGACGACAGATGGCAAAATTTACAAGCTGTAAAGGAGGGGGGATGAGGACGACATCTTTCCAGATCATTTCAGAAAGCTAAGCTTGTGGAAGCCTGGGAAAGAAGAACTCTCCTCAGGAAGAAGGACTTTTTTCCTGTTTTTTTTTTTTTCTTATTTTCCGGAGAGAAAAGACACTGTCGATCACGGACACCGACTACTGACTGGACCAAACAGCTGCTAATCTCTAACCATGACTAGTCCAGGACAGAGGAACCATAGGTACACCGTCACAAACACAGGTCCACACAGGTACAGGTAAAACACACAGGAACACGTTCAAGGACGCACATGTAGAACAACCAGTAGTTAAAGAGACTTCAGGAAAACATGTAGAGTAAGAACGAGGAGGAGGACAAAGACAAAAACAAAAAAAAACAGCAGATTCAGTTCCTCCAAACATTGAAATGACGACTTTAGAACAAGGATCACTTTAAGTTATCAGCACCAAAAAAAGAAAACTGCACGAGTACAAATTACAGCTTTTATCTGTCCCGGTATCATCACCATTTCTTCACATTTTTGTTTTGGTAAACCCGACCTTTGACCTCCCTGTGCAACCAAAGGGGGCATCAATGAACTTCTTAAAGCAACTTTGGGAGAGGTCTAGATTTACAACTTTGTAATAACCAGACAACGCTACAAGGCAAAGAGCATTTGGAGAGTGTAAAGGTTGTTGTCTAACAGCTTCCACAAGATCTTTAACCTTTGACCCTTTAATTAAAAAAAAAAAAACAACAGTTTTATTCCTATACATTTTTGGACAGAGGTTTCTTTTAGAAATCCATGAGTCAAATCTAAAAGCACAAACACACACATAAAAGGAATCTATAGGTTGTCACTAATGACTTCATTAATGAGCAACAAACACCTGAAATAAATAAAGATTTATGTTGCCAGGCTGTGCAGCAGTGGTTTCCAACCCGTGGCTTGTGGACTGGTTATGGGTCTTTTTTCCCACATTTGGCAGCCATTAGTATTTCTGTCCACCTGCTGAATTAGTCCAGTCTAATATTATGTGTCCTTTTATCTCCTAGGGGGGAAACATCTGGCTCTTTAGCTGCTAAATGCCCTTGGCCTAAAGTTAAATTCATAAATACCAGTTCAGCAACTTTCACAAGAAAATCCTTCAACTTTTAAGATAAGCTTTTCAAACTGGGTCTTTTTTGCCCAGAGTTCAGCTGTTTTTATGGGCAGACCTTAACTTGATTCTTTTTTATGTCCAAACACACTTTACAAGAGGGAGTTTATTCTCACTATTTCAGTCACCAAAGTTTGTTGATATTAGACATAGATTTGGATATGTATTAACGAGACAATAGCCGCTAATAGCTATTGTCTCATTTGAGCAGGGTTTAGCTACGTTCGTCCAATCCAATTCAATAAAAATAAGAATTGGTGTGTTTTTATGACCTTATATTGAGTTGTTTTTATCGACGTATGGAGCAGGTCTCCCTCTATGTTTCTAACAGCTCTAGAGGTGGACTTCCATTATTTTTTTTTTTAAGTTTCCAAGGATTAAAGCAGCAGAACTCAGACTAAAACAATGATCTGAGGAGAAGTAAAGGTGAGAATTCTGTGGGTTCATCACTTCACTACAGCTGATTATAAGGAACAAATATGGATCAGAGCAGCTGAAAATGAACGAGTAACAAAAGGATGTGGACTGAAACGCAGTTTCACAGCGTGGCAACACAAACTCTTCATTCATGATTTGTAGCAGCTCAATTCAGAACATTATCCAATTAAAATGTTTTATTAACATTAATAAAGCCATTAGTGGCCAGTTATAAGCCCTGTATAAGTATGGGTTACTTTAGTGGTACCACATTGATTGTCCCATTACGTCTTGAGCTTTATAACAGCAAATGACATTTTATTTTTAGTGCAAGTGTCAATTCATTTTGGAATGAAACTTCCTGTTCTCTCTCTAAGTTACTGCTCATTGATATCCAGGAATCATCCATGATCATTTGGAGTGAGTCATCTGTTCCAGGTCACATGACACCAACTGTCCATTCATGCAAAGCAGCACCTGAAACTAAACCCACTACATTCAAATATTTGGAAGTTCTTAAAAAAATAACGGACCAGCTGAGAGTTTGTTCAGTGGCGACAGACGAGCTGTTGAACCAAACAGAGAAGGAATGAGCAAAATGCGAGGTGAAACTTTGTGTAACAGGAAAAATGAGTTTCTGACATCACAACCGTAACACTGTAATACCCACACAGGAAAAGTATCTACCCCTCAACCCACAGATAAACTAACGAAAAAACATTGGCATCAACACTATTTTACTCTTTTTAAACTACTTTGCTAATACTTCAGTGGAGATGAGACAGTTCTGATGCAGGGAACTTTACTACTATCATTATATTCAAGATACATTCTGAAGTTTCATTTCAACTGAATTCTCCCAATACAACTTCACACACACACGCACGCACACAGCATGCCCTCTGTCACATGGTAGAAAAACTCCTATTAAGTGATTATTTTTTTTTTTTTAGGTTTCTGACCACATCACATTAATTCCACCACATACACACTTGTTAGCGGTTACTGCACTAATTAATCACCTGACGACATCCTATAGTAGAAAAAGCGTGTAGTAGCAGACCTGGTGCCAAAGTAACTCAAACACTTTGACTTTTCTGATGAAATAAATGTGATTAAGGAGAAACGGATTAAATATAAAATAATGGGGGATTTTAAGCAGGTCTGTTTTCACTCAACAGAAAGCTGCTGCCTGTCTGATGCCAATGAGGACATGATATTTAGGGGACATTGTGCTTTATTGTGAGTGTTTAACTCCCGTTCTAATGGTGCAGATACTTAATGAGAGAAGGAACAACATGCTGCAGGAATCTCAGATGGTTTCAAATCGGAGTTTTGTTGCTTCGACGTCCCGTATCTGCTCAGCTCTGCTGTCAACATCATTTTTTGCAGAGTGCATTCATGAGTGCATAGCAAATGAGAAGGTAAAGGAGATCTTGTACATTACAGTAAACCCAGCCTTGAAATCATGGAACTCTTCACAAAAAAAACTATGCATCACAAAAACAGCTTCAGAGAGAAGGCTTCGCAATGTTCCACTAGAGCACAATAAAAAAAAAGACACTTCCCCTTCATAGATTCTTTTTTTGTTGTGATTTTTAAAGGAAGTTTGGCATTACACATCCAAATGACTTATTTTGGTACAGAAAACATTTAAAACTGTTAAATGGAAGCCCTTGAAATAAACTGACAGTCTGCTGTGAAGGGCTGGTCACTGTGGACGAGGAATTCACTGTGAACGGACACTTTTTCTTTGTGTTTTCACTGGTTCATGCAAAACACCGAACCCCCCCCATGTTGTGTTATTTTTTGTGTGTGTGTTACTGTTTCCAGCACGTGAGCGACGTTCCCAGCATGCAACACGTGTGGAATCGGGAGTGAGCGGGAACTTCCAGAGGGATCCGATAAGTTGAGTTGAGTTGTTGCATGCAGTTGCATTCCATAAAACGGAAAAGTAAATGGCAGTTAGCGAATCAACTTGTGCTATAAGCCCCTTGTATACACACACACACACTGTACATTCACGTGTGCACACACACACACACACACACATAAAGGGACATTAAAGTGACTAGTAACAGCGCTGCAACCCAACACCTCCACCTCCTCCTCCTCACTCTCTTAAGAGAAATAAGACGACTGTAGCGGAAATGAAATTAATGAAAGAAAGTAGTCCGGCCACTCGACGTCTTCTGGAGGCGGGGTCTGTGCGTGAAGGGGTCGTGGGGTCGAGGGGAGGCCCAGGTGGAGTCGGCCCCGCCCACTAAGAGGGCGGCTTGCTGTAGCCGAAGAGTCCGACAGGGAGGTATTTGACGTGAGTCGGCCACTGAGCGGCGAGCTGGAAGAACTTCACCTCGTTCCACTCCACGCCGTCTATGGACACTGGAGGAGGAGAGAAAGTTAGAGTTAGAAAAAAAGATGAGAAAAGTTGGCGAGGAAAGAATGAAAGTCAGCGTGGTGGTGAGGACGTGTGACCTTTCAGGATGGTCTGCTGCTGCTTGGCTGAGCAGATGAGGCGGCTGATGCCTTCAATGACCTGACTCTTAGAGTCCACGTCCTTCTCCCTCGGCTTCTTCCCCAGGAAGATGGTGGGAACTGAAGAGAGAAGCAAATGTCAAAAGGACTGTGTGTGTGTGTGTGTGTGTGTGTGTGTGTGTGTGTGTGTGTGTGTGTGTGTGTGTGGAGAAGGTTCAGGTCACAGCATTAAATTAGGATATTAAATATGAATTAAAGTGTAAGCCAATAATCACCACAGGAATGATGTTCATTAACACATTTACTAGTGTTTGCTACATACTACTAACCCCCCGGGCCGTATGTTTGACCCCCCCCCCTTTAAACCACCCCTCCTCTCACCTTTCTTGTTCTTCTCCTTGGTGACCACAGTCATGGCCATGGTGTTGACCTGGGCCTGGGGGTCGTTGCTGCTGCCCCCTCCTGGCAGCCTGCTGACCTGCAGCGAGCGGAAGGCGCTCTTCAGCGTGTTCTTGCAGCCCGTGTCGCGGCGCTCGCCTTCCCGCCGCTTGTCAGCCAGCGAGGCCAGCCAGTAGTCCACCTGCAGGCCGATGGCGTCCACGCTGTGGGACATGCTGGGACTCCTGTGAACATCCAGGGACATTTAGTCAAAGTGATGAGAGAAACCCAGACACCACACATCCACTCCACAGGAAAACATGCAGCTGTCACACGTCATTTTAATACTGCAGAGTTTGTGTGCATTATGTCTAACAGAGCACTGAATGTGAGGACAGGTCAGATAACAGATGCAGCCTGTCAGAGGAACAACAGCAGCCAGAGACTAAAATCAAACAGATAGAAACATGCTGGAAATATCAAAGAGTTCTTTACTTCATGGAACTGAACTCAAAGCTGAGAAAACTGCTGCAAAACTGAAACTGCTGATTGACAGAACAAACACAGATACTGTTACGACTCTGTATTTATAGGAACATCAACTTCTGGGTTGACACCATTATTATCATCATTACAGAAGATTGATGTGATCAGGTTTTAATTAAACTAGTGCAGTGTAGGTAGGAAGTGTGTATTACAATAGAAAAGTGGAAGCTCAAGTCAGTTTTCATTCCATTTCCATCGTCTTAATAGACAAACTGTACTTTGAATGAGACATGGACATACATTGAAATAAGGGGAGACATGCAAATATAGTTATTATAAGAAGAAGGCTGCAATTAATGTGTGGTAAACTGACAGGAACGTACTAAAGAAGGTTAATATAGTACAGGGGGATGGTTTATGATGTTTTGTAAGTTACCTGAATCTCAGGAATTCAGAGCATCCTGTGCTTTATCGACTGTTTAGAACTAACTGGATTTCTTTTCTTGAAAAGAAGCTGCTGCACACAGTGAGACCAACTGTGATGTAAATCACTTCCTTTAAGGTAAAAGTCATGTAGAACTGAGCTGAGTTCATCCACAGGATATTTCATCATAGAAAGAAAAGGATTTGATTTGATAAAAATACAGATGAAAGTTAAATTTTTTGGTTAATATTAGGAAATGGCTTTTTAACCCTTTAGGTGGCAAAGGATTTTGGTGATAAGAGATAGAGACTTTCTGTAAATCAGAGGAATATTAAGGATGACCCAAGGTTTATGTAGGGATTAAATTTATCCCTTTTAATTAGCATATTATGATCACAGGGTGGGAGCCATCTTGAATTATAGAATATTCATGAAATGATATTTTAATCCTCTATGACAATTACTTTATGTTTATTTTTTCCAAAATGCTTCAAAAATCTAAGGGGGCTTTTATTTTTAAGGACATCCAAATAAATTAGATGAAATAGATTTGTTGCCATATGGAAACAATATGCAAATATTCTAACCCTATTTGACGAAATCTGCCGTTTTATTCAGTGTGGCGTCTTGTCAACAGTGGTGAATAGAGGATTAAGAACCAATAATGTAGTTGTCTTCTTTTTTTTTTAATATATGTATTGTATTATTTTTAGGATTCATCAGGCAAAGACAGCGCCGATAAAACATTTGTCTAACTCTTGAACATTAGTTCTTTAATCGTGACTCATGTTCACTGTCATAATAAATAAGTTGCAAATAAGTCGAAGTAGTGAAAAGAAAATTGACATAAATAAATAATGACAGTGAAATCTGGGAAGAGAAGAGAGTCTTTACCCTTGTGCCGTGAGGACGCTGCCCATGGAGGGGGAGGAGGGGGGTGTGGCCGCCTCTTTAATCATCCCGGTGGGGGAGCCGTGGGACGGGGGAGACGTGGAGGGGACGGCCAAACTCACCGACACGCCCTCCTCCGTGTCTCCTTGACAACCGTGAAACAGAAATAACGTCAGTACATCATCGACAGCGACATCAGATTAATTCCAGCTTCTCACCTCGGTGTGACTGACCTGCTGGAGATGGACCGGACTCGATCAGACCCACCTTCACCACCTGCAGGACGAGCAGGAAGAGGATCAGTTTGGTTTCTCACGTTTGCTTTACATCATATGTGTCCAACCCAAGGCCCGGGGGCCAAATCTGGGCCACCACCTCATTTCCTGTGGTCCCTCCAGAGCTTCACAGACTTAAATGTTTGAACTTAACAGAGACACACTGGTCACGTTGTCTTTGTACGACTTCATTAACTCCTAAATCTTTTCTCAATCAGCCACGAAGGTTGTTTAAAAACAGGAAAGTTTCTGTTTTTCCTTATTTTCCTTTGTTGAAGTACATCTGTCATTACTTTCTGGTACTTTCTATTCTTTAATATTTAGCATAGCAACACAAAACCATAGATTCCAATCTTTGAAACATCCATGAAATAAATCCAATAGTTAATAGTGGTTATCAGCATATTCTTGTATGAGTCTCTAGATATCTGTGATGATTTTACATGTTTTGCTGCAGCATTTTAATAATTAGACACTAACAACAATAGAACATTATTTCTGCATCAGCAGATTTTTAAATTCTGTTTAAAAATCTTATCAAATTGTCACCAGTACTATTATGAGTGGAGAGACAATTATCTAATATAACGATATTTGACAATTTAATCAATACATTTCTGAAAGAGCGATTATACGAGAGTGTTAATGTGGGTGGAGTGGGAGCAAGATCTGTCTGTCTGGGTCAGTGATAAATAATGTTTGACAAGATGAGAAAGTCAAAAACTTTTCCAAATACAGTTTTAGAATCATTCATCAGGTCTATATAAATACATTGTGTGTTCATGTTGGTTTATTGTTAGTTGAAAGTCCATTTGTATCAATAATGTTTGTGTTTTTTTGACAAGAAATCGAAATTTCAAAAAGAATAAAAGAGGATGACATACTTTAAATATATAATCCACCTAGAATAAAAAACGCATGTGATCAACACTTGTTGATCACATGCGTTTTTATTTTTTAAAACCTTTTTAAGAATTAAAAAGGGTTAGGGTTAAACCATCTGGTACCACATTTTTAGGGTTAAACCACGTCATTGACTATGGCAACATAAGTTCTAGATTGTCCATCTGATGATCTCTATGTGGCAACTCAACAAATCTGTTTAACATCTCAAAATAAAGCTCAGTCACTCATGATGAATGCATTGTGTTAAAAAACAATCATTTGAATAACCGTGATTTCAATATTGACCAAACTAATTTGATCATGATTTTTTCCATAACTGAGCAGCCCTAGTATGGGTCAACACTTACCCCAATGAAAGGAATAAACTTCTGGTAGGAGTCTTCATCTCGCCTGGAAATACAGCAAAACAACTGCAGTTAGTTACAAGAACCCACTGTGGGTCTCAGCAGCATTTCTGGCTCCTGTTTTTTGGCGTCTGGACTCACGTTTTGTGTTTGCAGGTCAGCATGGCCTCAGCGATGGGGAGCTGGTGAGTGACTGATGCTCCGCTGATGTACTGGGAGATCCTCCCCGCCACGTCCAGCTGGTCTACACATGATGGAGGAGGAGAACAATCACTGATGAAAGGGGCCAGCACACAAAAAGGAGCAACCAATCATTCTGGGTAAATGAATGGCTCCTGTTATGATGTCACAACAAGAGTGGAAGTTAATATGCTTTATTGCCGAAATTATTCACGCGCCTGCCTTGACTCACACATGAATTTAAGTGACATCCCATTTGTAGTCTATGGAGTTAAATATGGCGTCGCTCCACCCTTTTGCAGATATAACAGCTTCAACTGGTCTGGTAATGCAGTATATCTCTACAACTACAGGGGTTTACTGAATGATCTTGGGATTAAATAAAACTAACACCTGTGAGATAGTTGTATCAGTGGAAGAATCAATTAAAATGTACAGAGTTGAAGTACATCCAGTACAAAAAAATAGGATGTTTTAGCAATTCCATTAATAATTTTACAAAAATGCAGAAATCTACAGATTAATGTTTTCTCTATATTCTCATATTATTGTTTATGGTTGAAATGATGTTCACACACACACAACATTTTTGTCCATTCTTCCAGAAGTGCATTTGTGAGGTCACACAATGATGTTGGACGAGACATCCTGGCTCTCAGTCTCTTTTCATCAATGTCTTTATGGACGTTACTTTGTGCACTGGTCCACATTCCTGTTGGAAGAGGAAGGGCCTCAAACTGTTCCCACAAAGTTGGGAACATGGAATTGTCCAAAATGTCTTGGTTAAAGCTTTCAAAGTTCTTTTCACTGGAACTAATGGCCCAACTCCTGAAAAACAGCCTCACACCATGATATCTACCAAACTTTACACTTGGCACAATGCCGTCTGACAAGTATTGTTGTCCTGGCAACCGCCAAACCCAGACTCATCCACCAGATGGATGATATGTCACTCTCCCCTGCTCTAGAGTACAGCTTGATTTTATACACCTGTGGCCATGGAAGTGAATGGAACACCTGATTCTGATTATTTGGAAGGGTGAGTTAATACTTTAGGTGATATAGTGTAGTAACTGCCTTTGCATCCATGTAGCTGCCCTTCCTCTAATTCTGGAGAGACTGTCCAACCAACCCCAGCTCTCTGAAGAGGCGGGACATTTCTGATGGAGCTAGGCCAATCACAACAGAGTGGGTGTTTCAGTAGAGGAGAGGGTCCAACACAGGTTTTTTCACAGTGAGTGTGTGAGAAGGCAGACTGTATT
This sequence comes from Lepturacanthus savala, assembly GCA_030544235.1. Classification (NCBI taxonomy): domain Eukaryota; kingdom Metazoa; phylum Chordata; class Actinopteri; order Scombriformes; family Trichiuridae; genus Lepturacanthus; species Lepturacanthus savala. Next base: position 5,097,076 of record CM060483.1, on the reverse strand, counting down.
GCTGCTGCAGGTCTAACTAGATACTTTTGGACCCTAAAATTATGCACATTTTTATAAACAGACCATGGAAATTAAAACATTAAACTGAAGAGCCCCTTTAAAGTGGCTTTTTTTTGTATTAATCCATGGTTCTACCTGTCTGTGGCGGCTCGGTGCGGCTGAACACGTCTCGCCACGCTCCGTCCAGGAAGGAGCAGCTGTAGCGGTTGTCAAGGGCACCGAGGTGTTTGGCGACTGGGTGGGAGCCTGATGGAGAAGATGGAACAAAGTTAAGGGAAGGACAGGGGGTGGGGGGGATTTGATTGGATTAGCACAAAAACAAGAATTAATCATCCCCATATACGTAATTATCGCAATCAGCTTCGGATGAACTATAATTGCATCTCTGTGGCTCCGTGAATCAAAATACTGAGACCATATCTGGCAAAATCCAATCTGCATGTGCAAGAGTGTCAGTGTATAATAAACATCTGCATAAAATGAACAGACAGTCGCTCCCCAGATGGTTCCCAAAAATTAATAAAGCCCGAGCCTGCAGGAGCTTCTTAATTAATCGCCATGGAAACACCAGCTGTCTTTCTTTACCTAAAGGCACCACCAGGAAGCGCATGTGGCTGAGCCAGTCGGACGTTTTGTTGGCGAGCTGCGTGACGAAGAACTGCAGGATGGCGCCCAGGTAACTCTGGCTGCCCACCGCCGTCACCTTCACCGCCCGCGGCATGGACGAGTTACAGTTACAGCTGCAGGGATGGAGAGAGAGAGAGAGAGAGGTGTCAGCTGTAGTTTTACAACTGTAGTTTTCACTATTTTTCATCCACTATACACATTTATATGCTTTTGCAAAAGTCAGGACTGAACAAATATAGAACAAACATGTAGTAGAAGGAGAAGGATAAAGGTGAAAGGTTAGAAGTGGAAGTAGGAGGGAAGAATAGTTTTGGTAGAAGAATTTCTCAGAATTTGAGATAAAGAAATGGAGACATTAACCCATTTAAACCTAGATTGTTTTCAAAGTTTTCATGCATATAATTATGTCATTTGATCTATTTTTCCATTTTTTGTAGTCTTTTCTTTGCAGAAAATATCATTTTAATGGCTGTTAGAGTTGCTGTTTGCACAAATCTTTTTATCCCATGTAGAAAATTGGGGGATCATTCTAGGGACTTGGATGATTAAATAGATATATACATGTCAGGGTTGAAAATCCTAATAATCTAAATAAAATGACTCTTTCTGGGAGGGTTTGTCTTTTCTCTGTTCTCAGGAGAAAAGGAGCAGGAAGTTGATGATGTTATATAAGAGGATATCCTTGGTAACTTATTTCTTTTTTGCTTAAAACATAAAAAGTTGTCCACTATCATGTCAGAAAAGAAAGCTGTATGAGTAACATTTAAGTTTTTTATTTTAACTTGTTCCCCCCTAGGTCCCAGTCAGTGGGGGGTTTCTAATAATAAATAATGAATCCTTCTTGTTAAGTAGCAGCATCAGTATGTTCATGTAACACACCAACATGTTGATAAGAAACTCAGCTACAAGTCTATATCAAACATTATTACATTAACTAAACATCATTTCAACCCAAAGCAATAATATGAGAATATAGAGAAAACATAAATCTGTAGATTTCCACATTTTTGTGATAATATTAATGAAATGTGCTAAAATCAGGTCTGGACACACCTGGACTAAAACAGAGGGGGCAGGGCTTTTCTCCTTTATTCTAGCTGGATGTACTTCAACTCTGTACATTTTAAATAGATTCTGTCACTGATACAACTATCTGACAGGTGTTAGCTTTATTTAAACCCAAGATCATTCTGTAAACCCCTGTAGAAGTCTGGACACATCATGTTATAGAGGTAGACTGATAAATAGACCTGAAGGAGAACAGGTTAATATAAAATGAGTCATAGACTTAGAGGCTTATAGACTTCAATGGGTTAAAGCCAAAGAGGAGCCAGAAAGAAAAGATGCGGCGGGTGGCAACGAAGAAGTGAGAGGTCAAACATACAGAGGGACAAGAAAAAAACAGAAAAAAGGCCTAGAGCAGGAAATAAAAAAAAGGTTGAAGAAGATGAGTCATATCACAACCAAAGGATGTGCTCTATAACTGTGGATGTGTGTTCTGTGTGAGAAAAACTCACAATTTCTGGATGCGAGTCAGCACGGCTGACAGCACGGCCTGGATTTCAGCCGCTGAACACGTACAGACCACCGGGTGTCGCTGCACCTGGAGCTGCTCCACGACGTACTGTAGCATTTAAACCAGTCAGGATGAACAGAAAAACACCAAATACATAAAAAAACAGGAAATCGTTGCTTCTTTACAGTCTCACCTGGCCCTGCCAGTCGGTGCCGTTCACCAGGATCAGACTCTCTGGGAGGGCAGAGTCTGATGATAAGATCTGGTTCAGCTGGTCGTAGACCGCCTTCCTCAGGACCTACACACACACACACACACACACACAGTCAAAAAACCCTGATATATGTGTGTGTGTGTGTGTGTGTGTGTGTGTGTGTGTGTGTGTGTGTGTGTGTGTGTGTGTGTGTATATATATATATATATACATATATACACACACACAAACGCAAACATACACAGACACACACATACATACATACAATCAAACACACTCAAACACACACACACAAATACACAGACACACGCACACACAAACACACAAACACACAGACACGCGCGCACACACACACACACACACGCTGAGTACATAATCCCCTGACGATGGATGACTCATCGTGAACATGCATATTTCATTTCTCAGCCCCAGGCAGAGAGTCGTAGATTATCAGGCAGCAGAGGCAGCTCATATTAAATCCTCTGTGGAAACACTGAAACATGCAGATTTATTTCTGTTTATTAGGGTAACAGGATGCTATAGCTTATGATAACTAGGGATAGGTTCCTAGAAATAAAAAAAAGAGAAAGTCTTCAGTCTCTTCATTAAAATGTTAATTCTCATCTTCTATTCTTGTAATTGTCGTACCGGTGTGCTGTGGCCCAGCTCTGGGGATCTCTCTGAGTCGGAGCTGTTGGTCCGTTCACTCAGAGGCTTGGACAGCTGCCGCTCCTTCATGGGAGTGGTGCTGCTCCGCTTCTGTCTGGGGGTGTGAGCTCCGTCCAGTCTGGAGAAAAAAAAAAAAGGATAGTTTGGTTAAAAAAAACAGACTCAGATTAAACTATTTATCTCTAAACCAGGGGAGTTAAACTCAGTTTGATCCTGGGCCACATCAGTGTTCTGGTTTCCCTCAAAGGGCCAATTATAAAGATCATATATATGTATCTATGTATTATTATTATTATACATGTTATTATATTAGAAAATTTATCTCCACTCATAATAGTGCTGGTGACAATTTACTAAGATTTTAGAACAGAATTTAAAAATCTGCTGATGCAGAAATAATGTTCTATTGTTGTTAGTGTCTAATTATTAAAATGCTGCAGCAAAACATGTAAAATCATCACAGATATCTAGAGACTCATACAAGAATATGCTGATAACCACTATTAACTATTGGATTTATTTCATGGATGTTTCAAAGATTGGAATCTATGGTTTTGTGTTGCTATGCTAAATATTAAAGAATAGAAAGTACCAGAAAGTAATGACAGATGTACTTCAACAAAGGAAAATAAGGGAAAACAGAAACTTTCCTGTTTTTAAACAACCTTCGTGGCCGATTGAGAAAAGATTTAGGAGTTAATGAAGTCGTACAAAGACAACGTGACCAGTGTGTCTCTGTTAAGTTCAAACATTTATTCACTTTCCATCTCTCAATAAATCACACAAGTATGTGAAGCTCTTGAGGGGCCACAGGAAATGAAATGGTGGCCCAGATTTGGCCCCCAGGCCTTGGGTTGGACACATGTTATAAAACATTTCATCATCAGGGTATTGATTTATGTATTGATTTATATAATGAAAAGAAGCTTTACAGTAGCTCAACCAGTACAGTGAACTAAACAGTATGTATAAATCTAAATGTTTCTAACATTACCTGCTACATGCTACTATAAGCTACTGGTCATACCAGACCTAGTAATCACTGGTGGTTGTGGTTGGGTGAGGTCAGAGGTCAAAGGTGTGCTCTGTTGTACTTGCAGTGGTGGAATTTATTTTAGGATTTTCCTTAAAGTCATAGTTATGGTTTCCTTAAAACAATGTTTTTCACCTAAGAATTTAAGGTTCTCTTCTCATCTTTTCCTTATATTGAAGGGACTGTTGTTTTCTTTTATTGTTTTTCTCCAGAAACACATTTTTTTCCTCCTTTGAACAATTTGGTTTTCTTTTTTTCATACCATTTCTTTATTAAAATAACATTTTTCTTTAATAAAACAACACCTTTAAGTAACTCCCTATGCTAAGAAAAACTTAAATGTCAAACTTAAGGTTGTTTGTGCAACTGGCCCCTGAAATTCAGTATAGTTTGAGGTATTTATACTTCAGTATTTCCCTTTAATACTACTTTAAACTTCCACTACATTTAAGAGGAACACTTTGAACTTTTTACTTCACTACATTTATTTTACAGATACAAATAATTTTCAGATTAATATTTAGTTTTTTTTAGTTTTTTGTGGTATTGTGTATTTAACAACAATCCCAATGCAGGATACACTCTTCCACCAGCTGTAAACCACACCCAGCAGTGACATCACAGGGTCCTGGACTACACCTGTACATCACCTGTCAGCAAACAGAATATCAGGGGAGGCCACACTTGAAAGACGGCGACAGTAAGTGCTTGGCCCCCAAGACCTACGCCTAAATAAATAAATAAGAAATAATAAAAATCATGCATGAATCAACAAATAACCAATCAAACTATCTGTTGGTTTTGGGGTGATTCGTTACCGTGGCGATGGCATGGACTGGGGTTCGTTTCTTGTAGTTTTCAGAGGGGTTCGAAGTTTCTCTGCTACTGAGACTGTGATGCAGGGACCAACCTCAGCAAAGAGCTCCTGATCAGTCAGCTCCTACACACACACACACACACACACACACAGTGTCAAAGAAAGGAAATGCAGATGATCCTAAAGCTTCTTCACTGACACCTCAACCCTATAGATGGCAAAAAAAAAAAAAAACAGGTGCGAAAAACCATAGTGACTCTAACTAGACGTACGCTAAATATCAATTTTCTTCATGTTGTTTAAAGGCAATGATTGTTCATTTCTCTGGGAGCACATACCATGCACACTAAATTACATTTGAAGTGACACACACACACACACACACACACACACTCGTACCAGTGTGTCGGTTTCAGACAGGGCCTCCTCCAGGTTGCGGCTGCGGGACGGTTTCATCTTCTCCAGAGGAGGCTGCTCCCCCTGCTGGAGAGAGCAGGGAGCAGCAGTCAGTTTACTCTGATAAATATTCAGCAAGTCAAGAAGAAGTGGAGTCATTATGGAGCCAGAGTGTTCAGCTTTAGGCAACAAAACATCACGACTCAATAACAGCAGTGATACACAAAAGATAATATTCTTCTCTGGTACTTCAGGCTTTTCATTTTCCTTCACACTCATAAAGTGGATTAATAAACAGAAGCAGCCTTTTTCATGAAGTGTCACAGCATTAAAGGATTGTTTCTATGAGTAAAGGAGGAACAGCAGCTTGTAGTAATGGAATGCAGCGGATGGTGACTGTCACAGCCATATTGGATTTCTGCTCCATTAATGAAACACCATCTTTAAACATTTCTGAAATGTTAGAACTGCTTCCCTGCAGGGCAGATTCCAGAGAGTCACTAGTACAGTACATCAAAATTATACTGTGTTTCATTTGATGCTACATTATATATTTCAGAGGAAAATATTTTACTTTCTACTCTAGTAAAAAGCTTTGTGTATTTGTGTGTATCATCTTTAAAGGAATTATTTACAGTTCAGTCAAAGAGTCATTTCTGCTCAAATGGTTTTAAATAAACAGTTTAAGACCGAAAGAGTCAAACTCTTCACTTATTCAGTAAAGTTCAAATAAAACATTCTGAAAAACTGACTCAGATTTATGCAGAAGAACTTTCGTTTTTCTTTGGTCCTATCATCTCAACACTGCTGATGTAGTGACTCATCAGAATAAAGAAAGCACTTTTAGATGCATTTAATATATCAGTCACAGCCCAATTTGTGACTATTTTAGCATGTACTTAAAGTAAATTTAGCTGGTAATACTTTGAATACATGTAATTAAGTTACGAACCATGATGCAAAAAATGAGAAATATGTAAAAACAATACAATTATAGAATCTAAGGAGAAAATATGTTCAATAAAACACAAAACTGAAGATAAAAGGATGAAAGTTTGGTTTAGTTTGGAGGTTTTAAGCTTCATTCTCTAACAGTCAGATGGGAAGGAGGTGGAAGATGATAGAATAGAATAGAATTTCGGTTTTACACCTTCTAAAGCCTCTAAAAGTTATCCAATAAAACTTAATAAATAAAAGTTAAATTGTATATATACAGCTCTAAAAAAAAATAAGAGACCACTGCAAAATTATCAGGTTTTTCTAATTTTACAACTTATAGGTATGTGTTTGGGCAAAAGCAACATTTTTGTTTGAGTCTATAAACTCCTGCCAACATATACCCCAGATTCCAAATAATCATTTATAATAATATCATTTATTTGCAGAAAAAAATAATATATAGTTTCATCTTCTAATATGTGATAATTTATGACTTTTCTTTGTGAAACAGGACAATAAACTGAATATCTTTGTGTTTTTTGACTGGTTAGTCAGACACGAGCAGACATTTAAAGAAGAACTTTGGACTATAGGCATCTTGAACGCATATTTTTCTGATGTTTAATGCGCCAAATAATTAACTGATGAACTGATCAAATCGGTAATTTAACTGGTAAACAACATCTAGTCCCAGGTAGACTTTTTATGCTATAATTTAATTTCACAAGAAGAAAAAAAAGAGGTGAAAAGAAAATGTCTGTTTGTCCTGACACCTCCACTCTGTATAAAAAGTTATGAGAAATGCTGAGTTATTTTTGACTGTAGCAATAATATGAAAACCTTTAAATGAAGAAGTCATTCATTCCTCTACACTCGACACTCCTCCCCAGCAGCAGTTTGATGTAGTGAGCAGGGTCTTTTCTACACAGGCTTTTATGGCATCAGCTTGTAAGTCAGACGCCCTTTGGGGACAATAAACATTTACTGTTTGAGACGGAGCGGGGGTAAAAAAAAAGGTTTTCCTGAGGTTCACCATGAGCGAAATGTGTGCTGAGTTACTCACAGGGCTGAACGTGTCTCGGCCCAGGCTGCCTTTGCTGTTCAGGCTGCCGATCTCTGTCTGGGAGCTGGACTGAGACATGCCCTCAAAGAACGGCCTGAAAACAGCAGAGAGAGACACATTCAGAGTTCTGTTAGATACACAACCTGCTATCATTTAAACAGGGATTCACAGTCCTCATCAAAAATTAATAATGGGGCCTGGAGAGAGATTAAAAGAGAAATGGAAGAATGGAAGAAATTATTACATTTTTAATCGTTTCTTTAAATCACAGCTAAAAGGATTTATTGAGCCTGGTGTTTCTTCTATCTTTACAGCTGCTGAGGTTTGGATTAAAATTCCAGTTTTGATGAATGCAAAGGAATTTGACCTAATTCTTGCTGATAAATGTCTCCAGGATTTCACAGAGGTGTCTTTGTGATTATTGCAGCCAAAATGCTTGATTTTGTAGCGTTTTTTATGAAAATGCTTGATGTTTTATGTGTGGTTGAACTGTGGGAACTGGCTAAGATTTAAAAAAATTTAAAGTGAAGGAAAACAATTTCTTAAATAAAACCAAAAACAAAACGCTACTACCAATGAATTAATTCTCTGATTAGAAATCTAAACTGCATATTACAAATACTAATATATTTCAATGCTAATGGTTTAGTTTATTTTTTAAACACAATCATAGACTCAATGTTATATACTGCACTTGAGTTACATTTTTAACATTATTGACAGCCATTAGCAGATCGATCAAAACAAACTATAACATTATAATAGTAATAATATAATAATAGAAGATGTTTCTACTACTGAAATTAACACTAGAACTGCTACAAGGATCAGTTTGACCTGTTAGTGGTTCTAGCATATTTTCACTTCAACATTAGTACCAATTATAAATCTGTCAACAATGAGCATTAAAATATAGTCAGATTTAATGCAGAAATATACAGTTATTTAGCAAATTTGTAAAATAGTGCAGATTTTCTGCCCATTTCTTGAACCTATGTTGATTATTGCGAACAAATTCCTAGAGATTGTTTAACATGTGACTGCAATGTGGAGGTTTCACCAACAGAGGGAGCTCTGCAGACAGCTTCCTTCTTGTGTGTGTGTATGTGTGTGATAGTTACCTCAGCTTAGGTTTGGGTGTACTGAGGATGCTGTCGGTCTCCTCCATCTCCGGCCCGCTGTCGCTGGGGTTGTACATCTCCAGGCTGTCGTACAGCTCATCCAGGTCCTCCTCCACCTCCTGGATCTGCTCCCTGGACACGTGTTCCAGACCAAAACCCACCTGGAGGAGGCCCAGAGGAGACGAGTGACCAACCACACACACACACACGCACGCACACACAACACAACAGCAGGACCATGCAGAGACCTTTGTAGGGGCAGGTGTTCAGTAGTATAGTAGGTTATTTATAATAGTCCACTATATATAGTCTAGTATAATAGTCAATATAATAGTCAGATCTGATGTGAATATCCATAACGTAGCCTTTCCTCCAGAAACACAGGAATACCACTAACTAGACAGTAAAGTGATGAATGTCTCTAACACACTTTGTCCATGACTAAAGAAACTTTTTCCTCTTAAAGCAGCACATTTGGTGCATTTAAATGCACCTTGTTGCATCAGGATCTGTTGAAGTTTATTCATGTTTTAGTTTCCATTTGTTGAAATAGTCATTTTCTTGTTTTACTACAGACCTTTAATGATCAAAACTAAATAATAAAAATGTTGAAGCCAAACCAGTCATCTATCCAGATTCAATTCTGTAAAACATAAATATTTGACAGAATCTAATGATTCCCACATAGTTTTATCAGTAAACTCTACTGTATTCTAGTTCTACATGTCCCTGGCTACGTCTGTGGAGAATCTGGAGTCTGTTGACTGGACCATTTAAAATAATCCTAAATACGAGGATTATTTTAATAAATGGAACAGTCAACTGACAGAATGCAGCAGAGTTGTCAGAAAACAATTTGATTTTATTTTTAATGCATTTTTAAATCTGCCTCATTGGAGAATGTGTATATTTTCTGTGATTTTAATATAAATAATATTATATATTGTGAAAATAATAATATAAAAAAACCCTTACGAAAAGGGCACTTTGGGGCAAATGGGCAGGTGTTCTAGCACCCCCTCCCCTCTGCATGTGCCTGATCAACATGATAAGAGAGACTGATTTTTAGTCCATCAACATTAAGAATGTGCTCACAAACATCAGAGATTCCACAGAGTGGAGAGTAACGTGGGAGTAGTGAGATGTTTCCATGCTTCAGTGGCCTGTTTAATATCAGCCAGACAGACAGCTGAGCCTGGATCCTCATCAGAGTCCACGCTGGACTGGGAAACAACTGACCTACAACTGGGTTGACTGGGTTGAACAACAGAATTCTCTCTGCATGTAGAGATACTGACGTCCATATTGAGTCTAAACTAGAGAATATAGATGTTCTGCTTTATCTCATTGTTCCAAATGTGTTTCAGTGTTTCCTAAACTCCATTTTATTGAACAGACTAAAAGAGTCAATCAGGCAGTGCATATGTGTTTAAATTTGATTGCATCTTGCTTTTTAAACATCCTATTTCTATTGCTACCATATTTTATGTTTCTATTGTTAATATATATTGCATATATATATTTTTGCATTCTTTTATTATAAATAACTGCACCCTTGCATTTTAACATCCTATTTTTTACTACTTATTTTATTAATTATTACTACCGTACTACTGTACATTTATATGAATGCTTCTTAAAACTATATTTTTAAAAGATTTTAATTTTCTCATCTTGTCAAACATTATTTGTCATTGACCCATGTACATGTTTTAGCTTTTAGCTTCAAGTTTGTTGCTCTCATATAGAAATGAAGGCCACAGTGAAGAAAATAGTGAAGAAAAGCAGCAGCACAAAACACATCCATCTTTTTATAATAATAATAATAATTATAATATGAAGAAGAGTTATTATTATTATTATAATCTGCACATATCACTCAGCACTTGGTTGAAATATAAAGCGACTTCTGAAGCAAACACACTCAGCTGATGTGATCCTACCTCATCTGTGACTTTAAACCTTTTCAGCAGGGCAACAAACTTCTGCTTGATGTTGGGTTGCTGCAGGACGAAGAAAAGAGGAAAAAATTAGACATTCAGGAGATGGCTCTGTGTGTGTGTGTGTGTGTGTGTGTGTGTGTGTGTGTGTGTGTGTGTGTGTGTGTGTGCGCGCTTGTATTACTATCTTTGTGTGTGTTGTCTCAATGTTTTCTTTCCTGGAAAATTGGCCTCAATTTCTTGTATGGGGAATGAGAAATTGATTTATAGAATAATCTAGAAGGAGAGAGGGGTGGATGGAAGGAGGGAGAGGCTGAGAGAGGTGAAAGTTAAATTGTCAGGTTTTACTGACAAAACAAAATGGGATGAATCAGGTATGAATACAAAATCAGAGAGAGAGAAATGAGGGGAGGAGAAACAATGGATGGATGGATGGATGGATGGATGGATGGATGGATGGATGATGGATAGATGGATAGATGGATGGATGGATGGATGGATGGATAGATGGATGGATGGATGGATGATGGATAGATGGATAGATGGATGGATGGATAGATGGATGGATGGATGGATGGATGGATGATGGATGATGGATAGATGGATAGATGGATGGATGGATGGATAGATGGATGGATGGATGGATGGATGATGGATGATGGATAGATGGATAGATGGATAGATGGATGGATGGATGGATGATGGATGGATGGATGGATGATGGATAAATGGATAGATGGATGGATGGATGGATGGATGATGGATGGATGGATGGATGGATGGATGGATGGATGATGGATGGATGGATGGATGGATGGATGATGGATAGATGGATGGATGGATGATGGATGGATGGATGATGGATGATGGATAGATGGATGGATGGATAGATGGATGGATGGATGGATGATGGATGATGGATGGATGGATGGATGGATGGATGGATGGATGATGGATGATGGATAGATGGATGGATGGATGGATGGATAGATGGATGGATGGATGGATGATGGATAGATGGATAGATGGATAGATGGATGGATGGATGGATGGATGATAGATGGATGGATGGATGGATGATGGATGGATGGATGGATGATGGATGATGGATAGATGGATAGATGGATAGATGGATGGATGGATGGATGATGGATGGATGGATGGATGATGGATAAATGGATAGATGGATGGATGGATGGATGGATGATGGATAAATGGATAGATGGATGGATGGATGGATGGATGATGGATGATGGATAGATGGATGGATGGATGATGGATGGATGGATGGATGGATGATGGATGATGGATAGATGGATGGATGGATGATGGATGGATGGATGGATGGATGATGGATGATGGATGGATGGATGGATGATGGATAGATGGATGGATGGATGATGGATGGATGATGGATGGATGGATGATGGATGGATGGATGGATGATGGATAAATGGATAGATGGATGGAGGACAGGGTTAAAGGTGTATTTTTCTCACCCTGGTGATGGCAGCGTTGGAGGTCAGCTTACGCCTCGGCTTCTTCTTCCTCACCTCCTCCTCTTCATCATAGAGATACTTTTAGTGAAAGAGAGAAACAGAGGAAGAGAAAAAGGTTTGAATTTTCATAATTCAAACATCCATCACACAGCAGCAATAATTCAACTAAATACACAGAATCAGATGCAGGATACAACAGAAATGAACTGTACGTCACGTCACGTTATAAACAAGCGGTTTAATAAACTGGCTTATAAAAATCAAGGATGTCTTAATTATATAATAACAATAAACTGTATTTATATATCATATTTAAAGTACTTTACAAAAAAGTGAAGCAACAAGAGAATATATACAAACGTATTCTGATACTCTGAAATGAATAGAAAATAAAAGAGGCAGCAAATGTTAGGAACAACAGAACAAGTGAAAGATGAGAATCAAACGGAGGGCGAGTGGCTGCTCTCCTTATTCCATGTGATATAGTTTGTAATGTAGAGCTTTGTAAACAAGTAAAATGACTTTAAAATCAATGGTGGAGGATAGTGGCAGCCAGAGCAGGGTCGATAAACTCTAGTTAAAAGCCTGGCAGCACCACTGCTGAATTAATTAGTTTGTTGATGGATTGAATGTGATGTGGAAGTGAGTGAAGAGGCTGGTTAATTAAGGTCAGTGTGCACGGTTCAATCCAATGACACTTTACATCACCGTTAAACACAATTTAAATATAAATATATATTTATATTATGTTAAATTTAGTTTTATTTATTTTATATGTTAAAGTAATTATTTATTATTTTCATTTTTGTATTAAGGGAAACATTTTTTTTATTTTATTTCATTTTTATTATGTTAAACTGTATTTTCTTTAAAATTGTATCATTATTTTGTAAACAGCATTTATTTTATTTATTATTATTCATTAAGCAGCATTTTTTATTTAATTTAAATATTAAACAGCTTTTTAATAATTTATTTAGAATCATTTTGTAAACAGCAATATTATTTTATTTAGTTATAGGTAGGTAGGTTGAACAGTATTTTATTGTTTAGTTTAGTTTCATTACATTTTTTTATTGTAATTTATTATTTTTGTAATTATTCTTGTTTAATATATATATATATATATATATATATATATATATTCAATATATATATATATATATTCAATATATATATATATTACTGAACATTGGACTTCAACATATGTAGGTATGTGCTGAATAACAATCAAGAATCCGTCTTTTTATGTTAAACAGCTTTATTTTACTTTGAATATTGTTAAACAGCATTTCTTTTTGCTTTCTTTTAAATTTCCAGTTAAATATGTGGATTTCTATATAACCAGGATTATATTGACTCTTATACTAGACTATATATATATGGACTAATATAAATAAACCTATTATACTACTGAACACCTGCCCCTCCAAAGGTCTCTGCAGGCCCTGCCTCCATCCCTCCTTTCAGACCGTCTTTTCAGTCCTCCTTGCTGTTCTCTTCTTATCTCTTCATGAAGCCTGTTTGCTCCTTTCAGTCTCTCCTCTAATCTCCAGTTCCCCTCAAATCACCGCTAACTCTCTCTCTTCTGAGCCGAGAGGGACACGGCAAAAATAAACACCAGCTGATGCTCACATTGGGCTGTTTGTGAACGTGTGTGTGGTGTAAAGTCGATTTTGAAGTAGATGTGAGCATCATTGTCACACAACCGAAAGTTGTCATTCATATATATATATATATATATATATATATATATATATATATATATATTCATATATATATATATATTCATATATATATATATATACATATATATATATATATTCATATATATATATATACATATATATATATATATTCATATATATATATATATATATATATTCATATATATATATATATATTCATATATATATATATATATATTCATATATATATATATATATTCATATATATATATATATATATTCATATATTCATATATATATATATATATTCATATATATATATATATATTCATATATATATATATTCATATATATATATATATATATATATATATATATATATATATATATATATATATATATATATATATATATATATATATATATATATATATATATATATATATATATATTGTGTAGGTTGTTCTTCTCTAAAACTGTCAGAGGAACAGGGTGTCTTGGGTGTACAATCAATGTGTTTTTTGTACCTCTACTCATGTATTTACACAATACACAGAAAAAGACATCAGGACCATCTCATTTGTTGTCTCTTTAGGGAGTAAAAACACTTGCAAATGTATTTTGGGCCTAATTTATAGAGAAAAAAAATGCTCCCTGTCTTCATCCTTCTTTCTTCATCCTATATAAGGCTGTTTTAAGTAAAGAAAAAAAACATCCTAAATTGACCATGTTTAAGTAATATTCATGCAACGGAGGGTTAAGGACAAATACTTTGCACTTCTACAAACTACAAATTTCTTAATGATGAATCTATTATCCAAACTGACCTGTCCATGAATGGGGTCGTCGCTGCCCTCCTGTTCTGATGAGTAGCTCTCCTCCTCTTCCTCAGAGTAGTTGTCGATGTCTGGAGAACGATCTGGAGACGGATGAGGAACAGAAGTTTAGATTCTAGACAGAATGACAGCAAGACGTGAGGTGGAGTCAAATGGACTCAGGTGATGGATCTGTCCTCACCAGACATCTTGGCCTTGGGTCCCTCGTGGTCGATGGGCTGGCTGGACAGGGAGTAGACTCGCACCTCGGCCACGGGCAGAGAGGCGTCTTTCAGCTGGCTGTGGAGCCCCAGGACCTGGGCTCCTTCACTGGGGTGCTGCATCACCTGGAGGACCAGAAGAAGCCTGGAGGTTACTAGACAAGAAGGATGTGGAAAAACCTGGCACCATAGGCAGAAATCCAGAGGAAATGCTTTCACAAAGCTGTCCTCCCCAAGAGTCTTTGTAAACACAAAGAAATCATTTTGAATATTAAAGGGATGTTAAATAAATGCACAACACAAACGCTGCTAAATGTAAAACAATGTGTTTATTATTGTTGAAAAAAATTATACACACCCCCCTTATTCCTCAGAGTGGTTTGGTCCAGATGCTGTTTTCCAACAGGCCTAACAGCTAATTATGACAGCTGGTAGAAAAAACCAACCAAACTAACATGTAGAAGCCTGTAAAGCATTTATCACACCACTTGTTCAACATTAGTCCAGAATCAGCCTCTTTTTACCAGTCTGCTGGTTGAGATCAGACCGAATGATCATTAACGAGCTCTAACGATGGAAGTTACCATAGCAACAGAAACCAGGGGGAGGGAAGAGGGAACAGGAAGTAGAGTAGAGAGAGGAGGATGTGGATTTTACTATGATCTAATTTTTCTTCTGTATAAATATAAATAAATATAAAAAAACTACTATAACTACTATTATTACTGTTAATACCATTGTTTAAAACATTTGAACATGATGAAGACTCAAACCTGAAAGACAAGTTGCAAAGGTGAGAGAAAAAAGATTATTATGATATTAAAGCATTTTTATTTATTATTTATATATTTATTATCACTATTAGTATTTAATATTTATATTTTTCATGTCCCCAGAAATTATTCCATGAAAACTGTTTTTTCACAAGTTTCACAAGTTTTTTTTACTTTTCCTCATTTAAAAACATCCAACATCTTATTTTCTCGCTACTGTTTCTTTTATTTGGAAATTCCAAGATGTTAAAATTTCACAATTTTTATAAAATATGTACCATAGAAAAAGAATGTTAGTGAAAATATCTTCATAGAAAAAGGCGCCGTTGCTTCATTATTTAGTGATATAATAACGACATGATGATCAGATATGTGCATTCATGAAGAAACAAAACCACATCATCACCACAAAATGCATTTTTTAAGACCAGGGTGAGGTGATATTTGCAGGATGTGGTTATAAAAAAGAGGTTCTGAACAGAGAGAAATACAGAGAGATGGAAATGAGGCAGACGTGAGGAAGATGTGTAGAAGAAGATGATTAGATGAGGAGGGAAAAAAGGAGGTTGAAAAGATAAACAGAAATCAGGGATTAAATAAAGCAACGTGTGAGACAGTAAAACAACAGCATTTCTGTCTGAGTCTGCAGCAAACACCAGCAGCATCATGTCTCCTGTGTAAGTATGTGTGTGTATGTGTGTGTGTGTGTGTGTGTGTGTGTGTGTGTGTGTGTGTGTGTGTGTGTGTGTGTGTGTGTGTGTGTGTGTGTGTGTGTGTGTGTGTGTGTGTGTCTGAGTGACATCCAGCCTCTCTCAGCAGTCTGGTCACACTCTGGGAGGTAATGAAGTCTGTGCAGCTTATTATAGAAACTGTCTCAGTCTCACTTTAAAAAGACATCCATCCATCACTTGGCTGAGGTTCAGCTCTCCTGCTTCAGATCATCCAAACGAACCTTCTTCCAAAGCTCCACAGCTACTTTTCACCCATTTTCCAGCCAGATGAACGACTGTTGAGGCAAATCTGACGATGCAAATGCAGCACTGCTGTCATCTGAACTGGCTGATGGACTAGCTGCAGCTTTATCTTCTCAAACTTCTAACTAAGACAGCTGCCTTGACTAATGCAATGAATAATTTCTTCCTAATACGCACTTTTATCGTGCAGATAATTGCAGAGATTAGGATGACTGTCACTTCCCGTTTGTGTTAATGTGCTCTGAGAAGCATCGAAAGAGGAGAAAAGTACCACAGGGAAAAATCCTGGTTAAAAGGAAAAATTCATGTTCCATCATTCTGAAAATCAGCAGTTCCCAACCTATGGTCTGCAGCCCCGCATGGGGCCGAGGAATGTGGTCCACCAATTTGTATGTGAATTTGAAGTCTAAAGTCATATTGCACTACGGCTGCAACTAATGACTACTTTATTATAGTTAATTTATTGATTATTGAAAACAACTATTCGATTAATTGTTTGGTTCATAAAATGGTGTAGAACGTTCATCTGTTTCCCAAAACTGAAGATTCAACCTAAAATGTCTTTTTTTGTTCACAACCCAAAGATCATCAGTTTACTATTATAGAGACTAAAGAAACCAGGAAATAACCAGAGAGGAGAAGCTGGAACCAGAGAATTTGAACATTTTCTTTTAAAATCACTCAAATCAAGGAAAATCCAACACCACAAATCAACTTTCAAGCCAGTTGTTACATGTGTATTTCACATTCTGCCCTGAATGTTCAATCATTTTCATGAGAATAAAAAGTGCTCTGAGAGGTTATAATTAGAAATTATATTATTATAAATATAATTTGGCCTTTGTATTGTAGGTTCAGATGTGGGCTGCGAACATTTTTGAGATTTTCCATGAGTTGGAAAAGGCTATGAACTGCTGCTCTAAACCATAAAAACATGAGCACAATGAATGAAAACATTTGAAATCCTGACATTTTACTCTGTGATCTCACTTTCACTTTTGTAGAAAGAAACATTTAACCACCACTTTCCAACCAACCCACACTAAATCAGATCTTTTCTATTTTTTTGGATGAAAAAAAATACATTTGCATACATATACAATACATACATTTTTATTTTATTAAATGCAACTTCACAAGATTTGGAAATAAAATCCTTGAAGACCTTCTACAGACATGTTTTAAGACATCTTAAACATTGGAAAATCTAAAAATTCTATGATTATTTCATAAGTTTAACTGCTGAAAACTGTCAGTGTTTGTGCACTAGAGGCTTCAATTTTAACATCACATTTTGTGAGTTACATATTGAGCCACGATTGGCTTCAGAATAGTTGTGATGTCATACTTTCAGAGTTTAATCCCTTAGTAGTGTTGCATGAAATCAGCCTTTAAGCATCAAACCTCACATACTTTATGCACAGTGAAGCTAAAACGTCCAATGGAAGTAACAGCAAACACACACTTTCATCAGTAAGTTCATCTCAGCGGAAACGTGAAAACTACTGGATTTCATTTTACAGAGGCAAAACACAATCCAAACATGTCTTTGAGACTTTCAGGAAACACTTTCATGGTGGCTGTGAAGGAAATGAGTTTGAACCCACACTACTAATCTGACTTGTAGAGATGACAGCAGCCACCTCTGAAAGATCATGTTTGAGATATTCCACTCACTGAAAACCTTATCAAAACTGTTGAGAATACGAACATCTATTCCTGATTTAACATAAAATAAAATAAAAAAAAAAAACTCCACGATGTTTCCAATTAAATAAACTTTGTCAAATTCAGCAGACACCTCCTCACTGACCACCAACTGTTCTTTGTGTCAACTGGGAAAAAAAAAAAAGTCTAGTGGTCATTGCCCCCCTCCATAATATAGAGGTATATTATACCTCTAATATTTACAAACTAGATGGCTTAATTCATGCAAAAATGTTTTTGGAAAAACTTTTTCATGAATACTGAACATTCATTTTTATTGGGAAAAAAAAAGCTCCTGGAGCTACCACCAGGTCCAACATGCACCTGGTCGCCGGGGCTTTATCGATTGGGCATAGCCCAAAAGGATGACCTGGGCCCCCCATCCCATTGGCAGGGCCATAGGGGGTGAGAGAGCTGGGAAGCATTCGGAGGTGGGGACCCTGGCGGTCTGGCCCCTGCTGCAGAAGCTGCATCTCGATGCACAGCGTGAGCTTCGGAACCAGTTTCCTTGAGAGGGGCTGGATTCTATACCACTCTGGAGTTACCCCTGTCGAGAGGTGCAGAGCAGAGGTGGGAATGGTTGTTTACCCCTGGCTTGGCTCCTGTACTTTGGGGTTCACCTGGGTGGACTAGAGGGTAGCCTCCCTTCACCTTTGGGTGGGGGGTCGGGTCCTGACTGTCGTCTGTGCCTATGCAGCAAACAACAGTTCAGAGTACCCACCGTTTTCGGAGTTCTTGGAGGGGTTACTGAGGGCGCCCCTTCTGAGCACTCCCTCGTCCTCCTGGGGTACTTCAATGCTGGACTGAACCCAAGTGATGTTCTGTTATTGGATTTCTGTACTCATCATGGATTGTCCATAACGAACACCATGACCAGACATAAGGGTGTCCAAACGATCTGTGAGAGTTGCATGCATGGTGCACAGGCGTTCACCCAACCAGAAGGTGTTCGACTATATCCCTTGGGAAGTCCTGTGGGGGTGCTCCGTGAGTATGTGGTTCCTGACCCATTTTCACGGGCCGTCCAGTCCCTGTACACCAGATGACAGAGCTTGGTCCGCATTGCAGGTAATGAGTCAGACTTGTTTCCAGTGGGGGGTTGGACTCATCAAGGCTGCCCTTTGTCACCAATTCTGTTCATAACCTTTATGGACAGAATTTTTAGATGCAGCCAGGATGTTGAGGGGCTACAATTTGATAACCTCAGGATTGGGTCACTGCTTTTTGCAGATGTTCTGATCCTGTTGGCTTCATCACAGCATGAGCGTCAGCTCACACTGGAGCAGTTTGCAGCCGAGTGTGAAGTGGCTGGATTGAGAATCAACACCTCCAAATCTGAGGCCATGGTTCTCAGCTGGAAAAGGGTGGTGTACAGACTGCAGATCAGGGATGAGAACCTGCCTCAAGTGGGAGAGTGACTGGCGGATCGGTGCAGCATCTACAGTGATACGGGCCCTATATTGGTCCGTTGTGATGAAGAAGGAGCTGAGCTGGAAGGTGAAGTTCTCGATTTACCATCAATCTACGTTCCTAGCCTCACCTATGGTCATGAGCTTTGGGTAGTGACCAAAAGGCCGGGCATGTTCTGGGAGGTGATCCAGGACATGCTGGACCATCTCTCTCAGCTGGCCTGGGAACGCCTTGGAGTTCCCCTAGAAGAGTTGGTCAAAATGGCCAGGTAGAGGGAAGTCTGGGTTTCCCTGCTGAAGCTGCTGTCCCCACAATCCAAACCTTGATGAAGTGAGATAAGACGTTGACAATGACAACTCAAAAAAAAAGGAGCAAAACAATGGCGGCTGGTGTGTTTTGAAATCTGGGAGCAGAGCCCAACCCGGCAAAAGCGTTTGTCCAATCAGCTGCATCCAGGAAGTGCTGATGTGTTTGTGTTCAAAGTATCAACATTCTTTTTCCAGAACCGCAGACTCTACCTTTAAACCTGTATTTATGTCCATCCATGTCCCCATAAATTGGCCCGCAGTTTCCTTTAGGGGCACTTTAGACTATAAATAACTGACTTGACTAACAGAAGTAGGTTCTGAAAGCTGCCAGGACTTTGTGAAGGTAGAAGAAACATAGACACACACACGCAGACACAGTCCAGACACACGTTGTAAATCACGCCCCTTTTAAAAAGGCTTTGTTTTTAAGAGAGACAGAGAAGGAGCTCCCCAGAGAAGTGGCTAAAATTGAATTGAACGTTTGATATATGGCGACATTTACGGGGGCTGAGGAGAGAACGCTGGGCCAAAGATCAAAATCAGAGTTTGATTCTAAAGTGCACTGAGCGAATTGAGTTTAGACGAAGGTGAAATAAAGGTTAACCGCACTAAATAAGTTTCAGAGTGATCACAGATAATAATGAAGATGAGGGAGGATCGGTTGATATTGAATCAGGAAACGCTGTGTGATGCAAAGTTGAACAGACTGGAGGCTGGAAGAGGCTAGACATTCAGGGAAATGAGGCTTTTGATTGGTAGCGTGTTGGAGCGACAGCAAGATCAGCAAGGACATTCATCTGACTGAAGAGGTTGTGACTCCACTGACTCAACAACATGCACCTTAAACCACCATCTGCAGAGGTGCTCTGTGCTGCACATACAGAAATCTTCAAAAGGAGCTCAAAAAATGATAAGAAACCATTACTTTTGATTCATGAGTGTTATGGTGTCCAACGTACAGTACTTTAGATGTTAAAATTATTACCCATTTTGCAATTCCATCAGGGAGATGTCTGATTTGTCCCAACTGTATTCTGTGGCATGACTACAATCCCAAACATACATCCACAAAAGGACCATTGTTAGTTCAGCGACAACAACAGATTATAGAGATCTGATCTTAACATCATGGACATTGAAATCCACTGAAGAACTGTTTTAAGACATTCGGAACAACCAACCTGCCAAGTACAGCTGCAACCATTAGTCGAGTAATTGATAAGTTGCCAACTATTACATTAAACACAAACTAATTTGATAATTCATTAATCATTTTGAGTAATTTTTAAGAAGAAAATGTCAAAATTCTCTGGTTCCACCTTCTAAAAATCTGATTATTTAATGGTTTGTTTAATCTTTTTATAATAGTAAATGGATGACCTTTGGGGTGTGGACTGTTGGTCTTGACCCCCCAAAAAATGACATTTTATCATCATTTGATCAACATTTACACCATTTTATGAACAATTAATCATTACTGCCATGTGTACCTTGAACAACTGTGTGCAAGTGTACTGAGAAGAACTGGTGCGTGTCTTTCACATCTCCTGTGCTATATTTATATTTCTGGGACACTACTAAACTGTCTTTGCTTGTTTTACAGTAAAGAAAACTTCCTATTTATCTTAAACCGGCACTTGTTGCCACTGTCTGAACCAGGTCGTTTTAGGCCCCTCCCTGTGTGCCCAGCCTCTTCTGATTGGCCATGAGCCCTTTGCATCCTGGTTGGATCCGTGATTCCGTGCAACGGTCCACCTCCTCCAACATCCGCATTAAGGCAGTTTGTCTGCAATCCCTCTTGGTATGGTCTACCACAGAATATTCAGGTCAACATCAACAGACTTCAAACTGCGGTTTTTAAGACCCAACTCTATCTACATATGATTAGGAGCATCTCTGTGAATGTCGATAACATCATTGATGAGTGCTTTAAATCTCCACATGGAGCCAGCAGGCTTATTGAACTGGATGGTGATACCCCTCCCTGGCTGTCTCAACTGCCTGTGTAGCTCTATAGCAGGGGTAGGCAACCCTGGTCCTAGAGAGCCGCTGTGGGTGCAGGTTTTTGTTCCAACCAAGCAGGAACGTACCCGACTCTACTAATCCACCACTGGACTACTAATCCAGTCCTTGCTGAGGACTTTCATTAGTAAAATCAGGTGTGTAAATGTTTGGTTGGAACAAAAACCTGCACCCACAGCATCTCTCTAGGACCAGGGTTGCCTACTCCTGATCTATAGGAACCAATGGACAAGCATCCAGAGTCTTCTTAGGTCCACAATGATGGGCCCAATTGTGAAAGATTCCTAATGGTACTTCCCCGATCTGATTGGATCCAATGGGACCATAAAAGTAAACTGTACTGAACCAATTTTGCCTGAAACATAACAAACTTCACCTGATGCATGCCTGAGGGTACCAGATGGAGAGAAATCAATAATCTGAGATGGGTCGGATATTTTACAACGAATGAGCTAAATAAAGCCTGGCCTACTGTCTTTTAATTTGGAAACCTAGAGATAATGAAGAGCAACACAGACTCATCTGAAAATGACAACAACTGTGCTGATGCAAATCAAATCTGCTGATGCAGAAATAATGTTATATTGTTGTTAGTATCTAATTATTAAAATGCTGCAGCAAAACATGTAAAATCATCACAGATATCTAGAGACTCATACAAGAATATGCTGATAACCACTATTAATTTAAGAATAGAAAGTACCAGAAAGTAATGACAGATGTACTTCAACAAAGGAAAATAAGGAAAAATGGAAACTTTCCTGTATTTAAACAACCTTCGTGGCCGATTGAGAAAAGATTTAGGAGTTAATGAAGTCGTACAAAGACAATGTGACCAGTGTGTCTCTGTTAAGTTCAAACATTTATTCACTTTTCCAGTCCGTGAAGCTCTTGAGGGGCCACAGAAAATGAGGTGGCGGCCCAGATTTGGCCCCCGGGCCTTGGGTTGGACACATACGCACTAAGTGAACATGCATCTGGCATCATGACATTATCAAGGTAACAGAAAATCATAAAAATGCCTGAAATATCCCCTTTGTTGCAAATCTTGACATGAACATTTGACAGAAAAGTTCATTTTTAAACACTTGTTCAGGTGACCTCATGTGACCCAAATATCAAACTAGTTCTCCCATATGACCATAAGCTCCACTCTAATGTCACATGATGACACCTGAGCCTCCTGGACTCGATAAGGACATTGGGATAAAGAATGAACCCCCATCAACAAAATAATTCCTGCAGAGCACCAAACTGATGACGTACAACCACCAAGGGATTGGATGAATGGATTTTCCTCTGTTAGTATATCAGTGACCTGCTGCCTCAGTGTTAGCTGGTGTGATACCTGCCTCTGCCATGTTGATGAGACCCAGGGCCAGGGTCTTGTAGCCCAGGATGGTGCGGTTCTTGTATCTCTTCCGCCGCTGCAGCATGATCTGAAGCTTGTTGGCGTCCCTCTTCAGGAAGTGGGGGTACTGCATAAACACACAAACACAACAAGAGCATGGATACACACACACACGTCTGACAGGAGGGTGATCGATCAGCAAATCCATAAATCAATGACAATTAGGTTGAGCTAATCAACGCGTTGTGTAAGGCTTCACACTCACTGACCTGTCTCTGGAAGCACAAACTATCTGTGACATAACCCGTCATTAAAGATCCCACTAAAGTGACTTCTATAACAATGGTAAAGCCATGAAACCACTCACGTTTAAAGGCTTCTCCACCACTGCTGCTGCTGTATATAAATGAATTGAATATATAAAATGTAATGTCAGGCTCACTGAACACAGTAAGATCCAGAGAGAGAAATTCCCTGACCTTTAGCAGCATTTAGAAGCAAGGAAATCGGAAAGGATGATTTAGAGCAGAAGTAACCCTACTGGGAGTTAAGTTAACCACGTCCTGCCTGGATGCACAGGGACAGTGGATGTTACACAACTCTATGATGGGGGATATAGACTAAGTCACATATAAGGATATTTTTAGATTTAGAACATCACTTTACTGCATTGCACCTTTAAAATCATATCATCGCCATATCCAGAATATAAAACAATATCTGCACCCATTTCACAATATCAACATAATATAATCCGTGAAGTTAAAACTTGAAACTGGGAACATATGATGGCATATTTTGAGAGCTTTCAAATCTGATTGATTAGAACTTCTGTGTCATTTTTATGGCTGAAAAGTAATTTGTAGTAGGTTGTGATGCTTAATTTTAAAACAGTTTTTGTAATAAAATTGCATTTATAGCATTTTTCATCTGTTGCACCACAAAATTACAGAAGTTAATTAGGCCTATAAATGACTGACTCCACCTCCACCTCATACTAAAACCACCTGACCAGGAAGATGGATCTTATTTTCATGAATAAAGCCTGCAAGGTTTTTAATGTGGAGCCATGCTGATGCAGATATGTGAGAGTATGATCTAGTGGCCAATATTAGCTCATTTATTGCTTTCTTTAATACATCAAAAGAGTTATATATATATAATTATTATTACCACTAATAAAATGTACATTACGTAATTTCTGCACTGTAATTTCTTCTTTATTTATTGTCATATGACAGTAGAACATCAGGTGTTGACACTGGAAGCTTTTCCTCAGGAGAATAATTCTACATCCAACCACAGCTGTGCATCACACATGCATCTCAACAAACAGATCTTGATGGTGGTTTTTCTCTTGGTTTAGCAGCAGCTCAGCCTGTAAACACTGAGACTACTAGAGCAGTTTTCTTGGATGGTGCCAACAAAAACACTTTTTGTTTGCTCGTGCCTGAGAGGCGTTGAAACCCGGCTGAACCTGTCTTTACCTGGAGGGAGAAGGTGAGCTGGAGGTCGGTCTCCGTCAGCCCCGCCGACGAAAGCAGGATCTCATTGGAGCGAAGGATCCGTTTGGAGCCCTGAGGAGGAGGAGAAGGAAGAATGTCAAGTTATTAACAGCTAACTCCTGCAGAGGTGAAACAATGAGCCTCATTGAGCATAAAGGCAGAGCAGTGTGGGAGCAAAAGAGGCGAAGAAAGAGGGAGGTGAAGGAGAGGAAATTGACTTTCACAGTAGGGGGGAGCAGGGAGGGAAACCTGTGGCAGCAGCAGCATTAAAACATAATTAAAAAACAGATTGATGTGTATTATGTGCCAGAAATGACAAAGATTTATTGGTTTATTTAAATGAAAAAATACAATGGAGAGTGAGGACATGAAAGTGAAAGAAGAGGCATTAAATGAACCCAAAACCAGCAGAATACATAATAAAAGTAATAAACCTTTACTCGATTGTAGTTCACCTACTTTTAAAAATGTATCATTTAAAGTCATGCTGTCAGCAGGTTGTCAGACTGTAAAACTATTTTATGTCAAGTGTTCAGAACAAGAGCTGGAAGCTTCTCTGTTCCCACTCGAGTATGAACAAAAGCTCATTTTGAGTTGCACAAACTTTTGGCTGTAAACCAAGATGAGGAAACGCAGCAAGATCCAATAACCTGATTAGAACAATGAACAAAAAAAAGCTCCTTTTGTGCTTTATTCTGTAATATTTAAGCATCTTGTGTCGAGCACAAACAGCTCAGGCAAACCTCAAGTCTAAAAATGATTAGAGCTAAAGGAATAAATGCATTTGTTATTCAGAGAAACACAGACAATGAAGTATTTTCTTTGTTTTTAAATTCAAGGTTTTAATATTTGAACTCTAAAATGATGATTAATCTGCTCTTTTTAATGACATTTGCACCTTTGTGTTCTGCTGCCATACTTTCTTTAACTTTATTTGAAAATACCTGGAAAGATTTTTTTTGTATGGACATTTTAACAGGAATAGATCTGTATGGTTTTGAAACTCTAAAATTAAGGGTGATAAGATTTACTTTAGGGAAGTTTCAGCACCCTAAAAAAGGGCTAGAAACACCTATGTTTTGTAATTTAGGTTCAAATCAAACAGAAAAGTCCAATAATCAGGACCAAATGAGATAATTGAGATGGTTTGAGTAGTTAAAGTGCCCTTTAACTTAATCCATAAAGGTTAGTTTGTACCATTATTGTACTTGAAGGTTTTCCCATTTTCCTGTCCAGCTTCATAAAGACGTCTCCTACCTGCAGTTTGACGGCGATGACCACAGACGTGAGGTCTTTATCCAGCTCCTTCAGCATGATCAGCTTCTTCAGAGTCAGGTTGAACAGCCTGGAGAAGACACACAAAACAGGACCTGAGGTTAGAAGACTGGATGGAACATGCAGACACTTTACCCTCACTGATAATTTACCAGCTCATGCAATTCCCTCTGATGATCAATGTGTCAAATAATGGGTGGGATGCTGCCAAAATGTCACATAATATAATATTAAATGTAATATTTAAAAAAAGAATATTAATGAAATATTGTCTGTTTTTTTTTTTTTTTTTTTTTTTTTACACATTTAGATTATTTGCTTCATATCATCATAATGCATCTATCAGATTCCACACAGTGTAACCAAGAGGTCACAGGTGTGTGTGTGTGTGTATATATATATATCCCTTTATGAATTGATTTGTGTTTATTATTATACTATATGTTTCTTTTTGTTTTATTTAATTATTTACTTTTTCAAAATTGACTTTATCTGTTCGAGGGAAAAGAGAGAGAACATCTATCGCTGGTTGTATAATGAAGAGAGAAAAATAATACTGAAAGAACCAAACACTTCATATCCTGTGGATGTATGGCTTGATGAAGAATGAATTGCAATAAAACTAAGACAGAAAAAGAACAAGGACAAAACAGCAGCGGGAAACAAACAGGAAAACCAGATATCAGGAATAACAGAGCAGTGTTTTTTTCTTTAACCCTTTATTGCACAAGCTATTGCAAACCCATTATAGTGTGAAATAAGTCTTTCATGGAAATTTACAGCTTCCTTATCTGGGAGCAGGAATCTGCAACAACACACACACAGGCATGCACTCACACACACACACTCACACACACACAGCAATTTACTGCATAAATCCAGAAAATACAACAGTTGTATGTCAAAGGGTTAAACTATGAAACATTGAGTCAGCCTCTGTAATCAAATCTATGTAAGTGAGGGCAGGACTCAATTATATAATCATCTTGACGAGAACAAAGTGATTTAATGTGGCTGGGACAAATCTGGGAAGTAGTACACAATACACTTAATCAGTCAGTTTCAGCAGCTGTGGATGAAGTAGTCACAAACATTGTGGTCCAAAAAAAGAGTACTGAATCTAACACGTTACTTTACTAAAATTATTATCAGCAAAATACACTTAACCTGTTCTCCTCTAGGTCTATTTGTCAGCCTATATCGCTAAAATGAAACAAAATGTCAGAATTACAAGGTGAACCAGACCAGTTTTAGAGATGTTTTAGTCCAGGTGTTTCCAGGTTCATTTCATTAATTCTCACAAAAATGCAGAAATCTACAGATTTATATTTTCTCTATATTCTCATATTATTGCTTGGGGTTGAAATGATGTTTAGTTAATCTAATAATGTTTGATATAGACTTGTAGCTGAGTTTCTTGTTGACATGTTGGTGTGTTACATGAACATATTGATGCTGCTACTGAACTAGAAGGATCATTATTTATAAAATGAATCCCCCACCAGCAGAGACTGAGTCAAGTATCAAAAGTAAAATCACAAATTAAAACAAAATTTAAATCACAAAATACATGTCAGAGCATTTTATTGTTTTAGTTTATGACTCGTTTTAAACACACTTCTATTATATTGAATACTACTGTATATTGATTTGAAATTAAAATCTTTATCTGAAAAACCGTCAAATAAATGTAGTGAAAGTATCAAGTAGCGTCAAACGAAAATACTCAAGTTAGTAAAAATACCTCAAAACTGAGTAAATGTAGGCTACTTCAAATTTATTCCATCCTGGATGCAGTGGATTAAACCACAATGTCTCTACAAGATTTATTTAAATTGAAGGTAATTACTAAAGTAAAAGGAAGAAAGGACGTTAAATAAAGACCTCAGATGGATTTAGTTGGACCACATTGGATGTTTTTACTTTCTGTCTCTCAAGAGAACCATTGAACAGAAAAGAAAAAAGAGAAAAAAGAAGAATAGTGCAGTTGTGTGTTTTCTCTGAGGTCAAACCGTTAGGAAAAGATAAGAAAAGGCAGGAAAATGACAGGGTGGAAAATGTTGCACTATTTTTGTAGGTGTCTCTTTCTCCCATGTGTCATCCTCCACTTAACACACTTCAATCAGATTGTTGAAGAAATGCAGCGAAGGATGACAACACTTCACATACTGGAATGGAATCTGAGATAAAACACACACACACACACACACACCGCAGCTGGGCATCCAGGGGTCAGTCTATTCAATAATTCATCCCCAGGACTTCAGAGACAGAAAGTAAACGGTTAAAATAGACCTGGCAGCATCGGCCTGAGGGAATCAGGCAGAGAAAAAAAGAGAGAGAATAAAACAAAGACAGATTATCATGTCAAAGAATGAAGGATGAGAGAAGGAAAGTAAGGAAAAACAGAGAAGGTGGATGAGAGGAAAATGAGAAATAAAAAGGAGGAGGGAGGAGGAACGGCGCCAGACAAAAGAAGACAGAGGAGACAGTGAAGGAGACATCATCAGACAGAATGGAGATGTGGGGATGACAGAGATGACACTGTGTGTAGGAAGAGAGGAGATATCTGACATCACTAATATGAAAAGGAAAATAAAAAAGGAGCTTCTTCTTCTTCTTCCAGATCAGACAGCAGAGAATGGTGTAGCTGCTACACAACAGTTCCTCACAATCCAGCACTTCATTCATTAGTCAAAGGAGATAATTGCACAAATGTTGATTAATCATTCAGGTCATTTATCAGCAAATGTTTGCTGCTTCCAGCTAACAACCACTTATACCATGGATTAATCTGCTGGTTATGGTCTTGATTAATCACTTGTTAAAAGCTCTAAATACTAACAGAACCCACAGTCATGTCTGTTAATTTCAGCGAATTATCAATTAGATGTTTGGTTCAGAAAATGGTGTTAAAACCATGAAGATTCAACCTAAAATGTCTTTTTTTGTCCACAACCCAAATATCATCAGTTTACTATCATAGAGACTAAAGAAACCAGGAAATAATCAGAGAAGAGAAGCTGGAACCAGAGAATTTGGACATTTTCTCCTTAAAAATGACGCTAATCATCAAAAAAGTTGTTGATTAATCTAAAAGATGTCAATCTATTAATCGACTAACCATTGCAGCTCTAGTGTTCAGTCAATTTGATTTTAGCAAAAAATAAATAAATACTAATCTGAGTCTGACACCTCAGGTATTTTACTGCTGCAGTTTCATTAAGCAGCTGGAACCACAAACATTTAACCCTGATCAAAATAGATTTGGATTCATTTAATTTGAATATATCAATCATTGCAGTTCTTTATCCAACATCTGAAATGTGAGACCCTGTTTTCTGCCTGATATCATTGTAACCTGAACATGTTTTGAGTGCTATTTTTAGTGAAGGTTAACAACACAGTGTGACTTCCAGGTTTTCTATGGTAAAGATTAAAGGCAGCTGCTCCCTCTTTATTTCCAGCCTTTCATCTCTCCTCCACTCCTCAGTCTGGATGAAATGGATTGATGCAGCCGTTGTAAAAACTCAGCGACTAATGCACAATCTTCTCTCAAGGCTTTTTTCTTTTAACCAAAGTGGCCATGAGAGGCTAAAACTATGAATAAAAGAAAATCAATGTTCCTCCTGATGAAAAAGCTGCAGCTCAGAGCAGCTTCTACTCACCTACCTGTTGGATGTGAGAGGCAAACTGAAGGTGGTTGAAGCAGCACCTGAGAGAAGCCGTTCCAGCACAAACCTGTGTTTTCTGCTCCTTTTATCTGCAACTAACCTTCAGAAAACTGACTCTGCTGCAATTCTATGTTCTTCAATTCAAGACTGAAGACTTTTCTGTTTTATACCTACACTGCACCTTTAAATCTGACGTTTTATCTGGTCTTATTCTATTTTGACTTAATTCCCAAATGATTATTTCTAATTATGGTTTGGGTTGCCCTGTACTGAAATAAGTTATAGGAATAAAGTTGTGTTTCCTTACAATCAGACCAGACAAGGCCATTAGTTTCTCTCTGAATTAGAATTATAACATTAGTCTGAAGTGTTGAAGCTTCCTGATTCTACATACACATGGGAAGTACACAAGCTTTTTAATATTCTAATACAGACAAACATTGGTCAATACCAAAAAATACCCACTATGGTTGTGACAGAATATTGACATTTCAATAAATCATGATTAGAGCTGCTGATTAGTTGATTCATCGATTAGTTGTCACCTGTTACATTAATAGTCAACTATTTAATCGATTGACGGATCAGGAGATTGAAAGCTATCATCATATAAAACCCTGAACTCATGACTTTAATCTTTCCTGAGAAACATGTTCAGGTTACAATATTAAACAAAAAAGAGATTCAGATCCTCACATTCTACATGTTGGATCTAGAAAGGCAACAATTAATGGATTAAAAGGAAATTAATCAGAGTTAAATGTTTGTGGTTCCAGCTTCTTTTATTCTCAGCTTCTCTTATTATTATTATTCAGCTAAAATCAAATTGACTGAACACTAGAGCTGCAACGATTAGTCCAATAATAGATTAGTCAGCAACTTTTACATTAAGTTTTAGATTAATCGCCATTTTGATGATTAGCGTCATTTTTAGGAAGAAAATGTCTAAATTCTCTGGTTCCAGCTTCTCTTCTCTGATTATTTTCTGGTTTCTTTAGCCTCTATAATAGTAAACTGATGATCTTTGGGTTGTGGACAAAAAAAAGACATTTTAGGTTGAATCTTCAGCTTTTGAGAAACACTGATCTACATTTGACACCATTTAATGAATGCCCATTAATGGAGTATAAAAATACCTGTTAGTTGTAGCCTTAATTATATATATTACTACTATGAAGCCAAATATTGTGTTTGTGTTGTTTTCTGTGAAACATAATTACATATTTTTTCTGGCTTTTGTGATGTACCTTTAATTAATCATCATATTATATACACATATCTATACACAGCAATATATTGGTTATCACAGAATCTCAATACCGTGATGTACCGTGAGTTAACCTGTGATTTTTGGGGAGTAAACTTTGACAGGAAGGTGTTGTTTTCACATGTGGTCATTTTAGAAAAGGACATGGTTTGTAGTGTTGTATAATTTAAGTGTCGTGCTTTTTATTCTGACAGTCATGAATCTCGCTGCCTCTGTGCTTTAGGAACCGCTGACACAGCTGGAATCTGGTTTTAAGCTGCTCTCTAAATTAACCCTCATGCCACACTAAGGACCTGAAAGGCCCTTCCAGCATAAATCATTCATTTTTAAGGCTTTTAAACTGGAGGTCTGGCTCCAAAAGTGGAGTTTTCCCTGAAGAACAAAAAACATGCTTAAAATAAAAAAATAAATAAATAAAAAAATCTGTTTGATATTTACTACACTGCTGAAAATGGTTAGAGTTGATATGGATGACTGAGGCTGGTACAACCCATTTATAATATGTAAATATAGAGGCAGATGATTTAGTTAAAACATATATTTTATATAATATTTCATATCAGACAATAACAATAATTATCATTTTTAATTATCAAGATATTAATTATCTAACAAGAGGAAAAAGGCTAAATACACTTAATATTAAATTAATTGATTTGTCTGTTTAATGATTAGTTGTCTGATTCACCTTCTATATACTGCAATTGTTAATAAGTCTTTACTTTACTGCTCCATAGATGGATTGCGCTACAGATGGTTTTCAACCTAAGTAGTTGTTATTTTTGGGGGGTGGAGCTAATTTTTTCACTTCTTTGCTTCATTCTAGGTGGATGTACGTCAACTCTGTACATTTTAAATAGATTCTGTCACTGATACAACTATCTGACAGGTGTTAGCTTTATTTAAACCCAAGATCATTCAGTAAACCCCTGTAGTTATAGAGATATACTGCATTATGTCTGGACACGTCATTTTAGAGAGGTAGCTGATAAATACCTCACTGTAATAAATACACCGTTTCTCTATTAAAATGTTCTTATGGTTAAAGATGATGAGTAACAGCAGATATTAGACTAATGTTGGTACTGTTCCAAGTCATTGTTGTCTAATTATTCACTCCAGGTACAAAAAAAGAAACAAAAGCATTTTGCACCTCTTTAGTAGACATGGAAAATAAAGTTTGCTGCAGCTTTAAATAGGATTTTGGCTGAGAAGACACTCATGGTACTTTCCTTCCTTCTGTCTATTGTCTGGTTGCAGTGTGGGTCTGTTCATCTAACAGTCGTATCAGATCGGTAGCAGATATCAGCCCAGAGATCGGATTGGATCAGAAAAACCTGGATCGGTGCATCACTATCACAAAGCTGATGAGACAGATCACGTTTACGACATTGCCGGGGCCTTCATCATCATCATCATCGTCGTCATCATCATCATCAGGTCATAGGTCTCTAAACCTCCTCCACCATCCAGTCTGATGAAACCAGACTCAGTTTCTCTCATTCCATTCAGAAGCAAAACTGTGGTGATGATTAAACCACAAAGATCAGACGATCAGATATCATCAATGATCAATACTCACATGATGGAAAGGATCAACACCATCAAACTTTACCCTGAGACAAACTAGCAGCAAACAGATGAGCAGCAGCACTTCTACTTTAACCTGGAAATGGATGGAAGCACCAGAGGGAACAACTAATACTGCTGCTGCTACTACTACTGCTGCTGCTGCTGCTGCTACTGCTGCTGCTGCTGCTGCTGCTACTGCTGCTGCTACTACTGCTGCTGCTACTGCTGCTACTACTGCTGCTGCTACTACTGCTGCTACTACTGCTGCTACTACTGCTGCTACTACTGCTGCTGCTGCTGCTACTACTGCTGCTACACTCAGCTGAAACACAAGTCTGACATTAAAGACCACAAGTCACTTTGATTTTGTTACACCATCAGGTTAAAGGTCAGCTGACGTTTTAACAAGGGAAGTAGTTATTGCCTGATGGAAATAAAGAAAACTGCTGTTTGTAATTTGTGTTTCTGACTTTACTCAGCGGAGAATTTACCACAATGAACCCTGCAGGCACACACACACGCGCGCACACACGTGCACACGCACCACTTGTCACTAGAGCAGAGGGGCATCACACGGTAAAGGTCACAACAGTCCTGCCACTAACACTTCTTCACTGGTCCAGTTCTCACTCGACAATCACTTCACATTATTATCAATCAAAAAAAACAAAAGGCCAGAGGAGAGAAGAGGAGGATTCATAGAGGAATAAACCAGACATGACGCACACACAGTCAACTGTGGAAAGGAACGAGGAAAAAGCAGCAGTAGAATAGTATAGTGTAGTATATTTATATATAAATAAAAGGTAGTTGTGTGATCTGACTATTCCTGAGGGGGATTAGAACACATCTTTAATAAATATTATTATATATAAAAACATTTATGGTGTTATGGGTCAATTTTGACTCATATTTATATATTGCAATAAATAAGCTAAAAACCTTTTTCCTCAGCAATAGAACTTTGATCCAAACACGAAATGAAGGTCAGAACAAGTCAGTTCACTTATGATTTCAGCTTTATCTCTAATTATTTAGAGTCTTATTTTATAACTGGGTCATCACCGACCCTAACAACACAAAGGTCAGAATTTCAAACCAGACTAGTGCAGCTGGGGCCTAACTGTTCTGTGTTCTACAGATGTGAGTTTAACAGAGTTAGGGTTTTCTTTTTGCTTTTTTTGCAGATGTAGGTGGTAAACTATGCATCATTAAGACCTGGGGCAGCAGCTGTTTATATGCTATTCCCACACAGTGGGAGTGTTAAACACCTCCAGCTGATTTCATACCACACATATAAATGTTAACCCAGGGTGACATGATGAACACCAAGGTGTGGAATGGGACCGAAAAATAACTAGAAAAATAAAACAAATACTAATAGTTTGTCATTTAGGTTATTAATCCATGTATGGTTCATTCTGCCATTATTCTGATTCAAAATAAAATTTTAAAAAATAATGGAAAACAAAAAAAACTAAATTTTGGAAAGAACAAACCACACAGATTTTTATTATACAGGGAATTTCACTGATTGTTTCCAATTCTATTTGTCAAATGATAGTTAATTATATTATTTATTTTCCTTGTTTGTTTCCTTTTTTTGTAAAGCACATTTTGATGCTGATGGTCACTGATTCTGGTGTTTGAAATGTCACTGATGATGATTTAAAAAAAAAAAATGGTGGCATGGTGGCCTTTAAGGTCCAAAAACATGATGTTTCAAGAAACAGTGTTCAGAAATTATTAAAATGTGATATTCATATTTTTTGTGACCACCTTTTGTGAAATGCAGCTAGCTTTTTGAATAATTATAGAGGAATATTCTACTATTGTCTGATGGAGATGAGAGAGTTGTTGAAACTGCAGCTTTTTCTGAGGCGTTTCCAGGCGTCTCAGATGTGGAGTTTCACATATGAAGCATCCGTTTCACCCTTCACTGGTGGAGTCTGTGACCAGTAAAGTAGAAATGACTCAAAAGCTCAGTAAACTCTCAGGAAAGTGTTTCTGTGGTTGTCAGACTCCACCCGTCTGGTTCCTGCAGAGGATTCGACTAACTGTAAAGACATCAGCAGGTTTTTCTATATCTGGAAGTCCATATCTCTGGAAAACGACACATCAGTTACAATTAATGCACATGGATGATCCTCATCCTCAAAAGTGTACGGGATTAATGTTCACATGCTACGGATCATATAGTGACTGGATTCATGAATACAACACCTCTGGCTAGATGTTAACCCTCTGTTGCATAGTGTTGCCATATGGCTGCAATTTTTATAAAAAGCTGTCACATAAAATCTATGTTTTTACAGTTACATATATATATATATATATATATATATATATATACATATATATATATATATATATACATATATATATACATATATATATATATACATATATATATATATACATATATATATATATACATATATATATATATATATATACATATACATATATACATATATATATATATACATATATATATATATACATATATATATATACACATATATACATACACATATATACATACATATATATATATATATATATATATATATATATTCTTGAACTTGAAACATTGAACTTGAATTTAATTCAGTTTTGATGTTTTTTTTTTCTAATACGACAAAATCGATTTGTTGCCATATGGCAGCAATATGCAAATATGATAAATTCCTAGTGTATACAACCTAATGGAGTCCTATTGACTTACATAGTATGAAACTATCCTGAGACTATGGTTACTACTTTTTCTTATATTTCCTAAATATCCACTACTAATAAATCAGGGATATTGAGGGAGACCAAGACAAAAGAAGGAATAAACATCAAGAATATCATCTCAGATCATCTCAGGCTCATTTTAACATCCCACCAGTCTGCATTTAGATCAGCTTCTGATATTTTTAATGATTCTGTTCTTTTCTAATGCTGTAATCTTTTTTTCCGGTTTCATAGCATCAAACCAACACAAGTGAAAGTCAAATGTGGAAGTTGCAGTTCCTCTGACGGTTGAAAACGAGACCTTTACTAATAGAAGAAGCAGCTCGCGTGTTAAACGCTTGATTGACAGGCTTTAGTCCAACCCCCCTTGGCTAGATTTGTGAATTTTTATTAGTCATGCAGCAACATACCAGGCTTTGAAGAAGTGCCATTATAATAACAACACAGGGAAATCTGGATTTGTCTTCTTAGCACTCCACAAACATTTAGAGATACTTTTAAATGTACGAAGAAAAAGATCAGTTCAAAGGGGAAACTAGTTATATAATTC
This sequence comes from Lepturacanthus savala, assembly GCA_030544235.1. Taxonomy (NCBI): domain Eukaryota; kingdom Metazoa; phylum Chordata; class Actinopteri; order Scombriformes; family Trichiuridae; genus Lepturacanthus; species Lepturacanthus savala. The sequence goes on along the minus strand of CM060483.1, from coordinate 5,061,391 downwards.
CTGTAGTCCTTTGTACTTCTATACGATTGTCTCCTAATACAAACAATTTGACCACATTTGTGATGTTTTCATTAATAGGTGCATTAGTATTGGGAGGAGATGTTCAATTTAAAAATGCTCAGAGTAATATCAACAATGCCAAACATTAGATATTTTGACTCAGTTTTTAGTTGAAAATCAGTGTTTTTTAAGTCTTAGCTGATCACTGTGATCACAAGATGCTTCTCATTTAACAAACATTTAAGGGTTGTTAATAATAATTATTGTTAAATTAGTTAATTACTAGATCCTTGGATGTTAAGCTCACATGCATCAAACCCATGTTCAACTTAATGGATATTACAGAATAAAAAGAATAAAAAGACAAGAATGGACAAAACCTCATGTTTGGAATGACCTGCAGGGTGTGTGAGATAGAAAATGCTGTGTGTGTGTGTGTGTGTGTGTGTGTGTGTGTGTGTGTGTGTGGTGTGTGTGTGTGTGTGTGTGTGTGTGTTTAACATAAATGTTTAATGCTCCTTTGTGTTTTCCCAGCAGTCCTTGCTCCTTGCATATAGGGTTGCTAAGGGGTGGAAAATTCCTGGTAAATTTCCAGACACTTTCCATGGGAAGTTAAACTTGGGAATTTTGGAAATCTTCAACATCTAGCATTTAACTTAGCAGCCAGCTAGCTACTGTACAAATACATTTTTATTTAATATGTGTATGTTTGCTTCATGTGTTGTAATGTTAGTTATTGTTTCATAGCCTGGAGAATAAACGGGCACAACTCTGGATTTTATATTTGCTGTATTTGATGAGGGAAACCAAATTATACCATAAACCACATCGTAATAGGAGCTGAGCAGCTGGTATTGACAAAGGTAAAGGTAAAACACCTATTGCTATGACTGTGGGAATCATAAGGAGGAGTGAGTTTTCAAAAATATTAAACTATCCCTTTAAATGTGGTTGTTTTAGATTATTCTACAATGTAGTTTCCCCAACTAGATTTAAGTTCCCTGTTAAGAGCCAACCTTTAATTTTGGACATTTTGCATTAATTCCCATTTATTCTCATATATAATCCAATATATTCTTGTTAATTCCCATGGAAAGTTTCCAACTTCCTGGAATTTTACAACCCTACTTGCATGTTTATTCGTTCAGAGAACAAAAAAGAAGGAATGGGTGGATGAGAGCAGGGAGCTGACGGAGGTGGGGAAAGGTTTGAGAACGTCTACGCTGACATTTCTGAAAAGGCCGATCCCTGCAGACGGAGACAGTGATAGAAAGATCTAATCTGCATATTTTACAAGTTCAAACCTTCCTTTTTTTGGCTTGATGACTTACTTCAGGGATTAAATCTGGCTGTTGCTTTGCAAATGAAATGCAATCCATTCAACATTTTTTTAAGATGCACCTAAAACAATAAAATGACAAAGTTTGTTCATTTACAAGATATTTCCACATTTCATTTCCTGTAGAGTCTGACTCACCAACAACAGCCAAAAAAGCACCATGAAGGGCATGAATATGGATGAGAAACATGAGCATTAAAAATGTCAAAATGTGCTGTGAAGTGACTTTAGGAGATTAAGTGCATGAGGCTACGTCTGAATACGTAAGTGTGTGTGTGTGTGTGTGTGTGTGTGTGTGTGTGCGTGCAGGTGACGATGGTTCCCTTGACAACAGTCCATCATGGGAGGGGTGACCTTGCTGTGTCCTACAAGTGAACCAACATGATAAGAACCATCCGTCCTCATCTTCTGACCTTCCTCAGTCTTTACTGTCCTCTCTTTTCTTTTCATCCCTTCATCCTCTCGTCTTTTGTCCTCCATCTTCTTGTCTTTACTGGCTGCTCCTCCCCCTCTGGTCCCGTTAGTACACTACCTCATATTTATCATCTTCTCTTTTATGGTTTTTAATAATTCCTCTATAGTGTCTCCTTCCTACGGCTCTGCAATTAATCACATTTTAATCAGGTTTTTTCGATTTACGTGTCAAACGACCTCCACAATCATATAATCCAGCTGAAACAATATTTGACATTTTTCAATATACAATTCCTGATGAAAGTTATGGGCAATGAAAAGTCCATATATATCTCTTTTTTTCTTTTTTCTTCTTATCATTTTAAAATATTTTAAAAAAGAAAAATTATTATTATTATTATTTTTATAACTTTTTTTATTGGAAGAAGAGTCAGTTACAGTCACAAGTAGTACAAGATAATCAAGAAGGCTTCCAATCATTCATTTTAAATATAATTCACCTAGAATATAAAACTAGCTTTTTAGGAGAGTTAAACTATCTGGTAGTTGATCCTTGTGAGGAATAAGCAGGTATAGAAGATGAATGAACATCAGTGTTCTGGTTTCACTCAAATTTTTCAAATTATATGTTATTATATTAGATAATTGTCTCTCCAATCATAATAGTGCTGGTGACAATTTACTAAGATTTTTAAACAGAATTTAAAAATCTGCTGATGCAGAAATAATGTTCTATTGTTGTTAGTGTCTAATTATTAAAATGCTGCAGCAAAACATGTAAAATCATCACAGATATCTAGAGACTCATACAAGAATATACTGATAACCACTATTAACTATTGGATTTATTTCATGGATGTTTCAAAGATTGGAATCTATGGTTTTGTGTTGCTATGCTAAATATTAAAGAATAGAAAGTACCAGAAAGTAATGACAGATGTACTTCAACAAAGGAAAATAATGTCCAATGTGGTTCTTTGAATGTTTTGAGTTGCCGACCCCTGATCTGGAATAAAAAGAAGAAGAATTTTGTACCTGGAACAACAATTTCTTTGTTTATGGGAGTATATTTGCAAGCAGCAACTATAATTGCCGGTAATTAAAATGCTATTTTCTTTAAAGCAGAATACAAAATAGGAAAAAAGAGACACATAACAGGATTTTTAGTGACTCCACTGATTATATGCATGAAATCTTATGGACTTAAATGGGTTAAGTATAAATGCTAAATATCTGCTCAGAAAGGGGATTTTATCTGTTCCACGCTGCTATTTTTGTTCCTTGTGCATCGTCGTCCTCAGAACATCATGATGAAGGTTTGGGCTGAGCTGCACCTACTGACCCGTTTTCTAGTAGAGTTTTTTTTTCTTTTATAGCATCTTGTCTAAATTGTGGAAGTCTGGTTTCATTGTGAAACGTGTGTTAAGATCCTGCCGGCGATCCATCAACATGAACAGCACAGCTTCTTTTCTTTCTTTTTTTTTTCCTGTGCAGGCACTTCTTTTTGAAAGTCATCTTTGATGGTGCCTTCAGGTGTTTGCAGAGAGAAAATAGATGTGAATTTAAGTTGACCTGGAAACAGGCTACAGCAGTAAATTCATCGGCTGCATCGCTGCTCTGGTCTCACTCAACACAGGGATTCAAGGTTTCTGGAGCCGTGTCGGATTTCCAGCGTCCAGCGCTCGACTGTGGAAAAAAAACTCCCTTTTAAAAAGAAAATGCTATATATAATATATATAAAAAACACCGTAGACACCGATTATGAATCAAAGGTGATTCATTTTCACATCAGATCTGCACCACATGGAGTCTTAAGGCTGTGGAGTTAATTTCATTTATTTTACTTCAGTCTTTACTGTTTTGATGAGGTCACAGCACAGTCCTTGACTGGCCCGGTTACTTTCCAAGTTCTTGAAATGGTGTACAACGGAGAGAAGTCCAGACTGCTTATGTGATCCAGGTGGTTTTAACCAGACTACTACTTGGTATCAAGGTTCATACAAGTTAACAGCTATAGCCAAAGGTAAGGCTGTATAATTATGCAATTAATTGAATTTTAATCACCATTCTATTTGCGTGTCGAACGATCTATAAAACCATACAATCAAGTTAAAATGATATTTGACATGTTTCATTACACAGTTTCTGAAAGGAGTGATTACACAAGTGTGTGTATATAATAGTGGTTATCAGCATATTCTTGTATGAGTCTCTAGATATCTGTGAAGATTTTACATGTTTGGCTGCAGCATTTTAATAATTAGACACTAACAACAATAGAACATTATTTCTGCATCAATTGTCACCAGCACTATTATGAGTGGAGAGACAACTATCTAATATAATAACATATATAATAATAATAATAATACATAGATACATATATATGATCTTTATAATTGTCCCTTTGAGGGAAACCAGAACACTGATGTGACCCAGGATCAAACTGAGTTTAACATCCCTGGACTAAACGATTAATTGACACACTCACACACACTAACACATACACAGTATTTAAACCTCCTGAAGCTGATCCAACATTAGTGACCGTAGACTTCAGACTTTGATCTTTGGAAGTGTGTGTGTGTGTTTATGAGTGGCTTAAAGCCTCACATGGGGATATTTTGATCCAGAGGACCTCAATAAACACACACACACACACACACACACACACACACACACACACACACACACACACACACACACACACACACACACACACACACACACATACACACACAGACAAATTAAGCTGTGCATGAACTGCAGTGCACATTATCCAGCTCCTCCATAAAGACAGAGAATAGAGAGTGAATAATATCTGTGGACCCTCTCAGCAGCAGGAATAACAAGCATTAGCTTCCTCACTAACAACAGCCTTAAAATAGCTCTGCACTGAGAGGAGAAAGCCTGTAAAGATGTCGGCGCTGAATCATTTTCTCTCCTGTTTGAAATATCGAGATACAGGCCGAATAATTAACCTGGTAAACACGTCTCACACTCACAATGTGCATGACACCGATGGTTGAAGCACAAAAACCAACAAGAAGTGCTTCAGTCAGACGGGTTACGTGTTGGTATTTGCAATGGGCTGAAAAAAACAACAACAAAAGGTGTGTTTTAAGTGAAGGGCACAAAGTAAATCTCTTCTCCTGTGAGTGACTCTGAGGTGATGAGTATCTGGAGAGCCACAACTACGTGAAATACGAGTCCGCTTTGTGTCGTAAAGCAGGAACAGGTTTTTTATTTGATTCCCTAATTTACCACGTCATTAAACGCCTCAGACTCATTAAAGTGTGCAGGCCTTAAAGCTACAGAATAAACCGGAGGTGTAGAACTGGGAGGAAGCTGCAGAGAAGTCATCCAGACAAAACGGTGCTAATGACTGAAATACAAACAAAGAAAAAAAAACAGCAGACCAGGAGTTATTATCTTATTAAAAAGGTATCCGCCATGCATTTTTTTTTCTGTTGAATCCTCCTGTTACATTCTGGGTCAAACTGGCCCGTTTTAAAGTTAGAAGATCTAGGATAAATAGTCAAAAGAATTTTTATTAGTATGAAAACTTCTTTTGCTCGACTTAATTAGTGTAATCAACATATAAAATGGTTCATCTGACATATTTGACCCCATGCATGTTTATATCACAGATATATTTAATTCAGGACAATTTGACCCAGCATTAAACTGGAATAAAGTCAACTGTGGATGAAAGCTGGGATTAAAATAAGGCTTATTATTAGACTTAAACATTAGTATAATGTTGTTTTAAAATGAACTTGATCAACGATATTACTTATCACTTTCATACTAATGTCAACTTATTCACAGGGAAATCAGAACATGCCATTTTTATCATTTTAATGTGAAAACTTTGACGTGAGGCCTAGAACCTAGTTTATACTTGTGCTACGTAGCTACGTAGCTACGTAGCTACGGCGGACTAAGACGGACCTTCAGTTTTATGACGACCATAGGTTTGATGTCATTTGCAGCATAACCACTAGATGCCGCCAGAAACTACACACTACCCCTGATTATCACTCAATCAGCCAAACTTCAACCCTATTATTGTGTCATTTATTAACACGACTGTACAAGAACTTTAAAAAAAACAATGGAACTACTTAGTCACTTAGCTGTAAGGACAAATAAAATAAAGTAATAATGATAATTCAATTCAGATATATTTAATAATTATAATTTTTTATTTGGTGAAAATGTTCCCAAATTCTGAAAAAAAGACAGCCTACAGTTGTGAGACAATGATGCTCACAAATGTCCATGACGAAACAGGATATCCTGGTCATGTGTAAATCGTATGTCCTTCAAAATAAAAGCCCCCTTTTCATGCCAAAACTGATGATCTTTGGGTTGTGGACTGTTGGTCTGGACAAAAAAAGACATTAAAGTTCTTCAGCTTTGGGAAACCATGATCAATATTTTACACCATTATATGAACCAAACAATCGATTAATCGTTCAATCAAAGTAGTTGTTAGTGTCAGCCCTGACTCTGGTTCAACTGGGTTTACATGCTCTTATTATCCTGATTTTGGAGACATGTTCCAGGGCCTGACGTGATGGGACTGTGTACACAAGGTCAGCCGAGAGCTGAGGACAAATCACAGAGCTCTGCAGCCGCCTCTGCTTCTCATCCACGACCCTCCGACAGCGCCGCGACGGCCAATCAGCTGGCGGGGGAGGCGGGGCTTGTGGAGCGGAAAAGGCCAAGACGTCAATCATTGAATGGAGAAATCGTGTTAAGTCTAGAGATGATTGGAGCAGAATTGAGAGATAGACCAGTGTGTGTGTGTGTGTGTGTGTGTGTGTGTGTGCGTGTGTGTGTGTGTGTGTGTGTTAGCCCTAGCCTCTCACAGTTGATTAGCATGCCGCTCACATCAGCAGTCAGACTCCAGTGAGGCTGCAGCAGACTAATGCTCCACTAACATGGGAATGAATAGAGGAATACAGCAGAGAAGAAGTCTGACACTTAGTTAGAGATGATCCAACTCATGTTGATGCATAAAGAGACAACGGCCTCTAATGAGGCAAATTTCAAAATGCATTATATGATATATAAATACTAAATACAAATCTAATTGTTTTCTAACAACTCTGCTGTATTCTGTCAGTTGACTGTTCCATTTATTAAAATAATCACAGTATTTAGGATTATTTTAAATGGCTTTGTGCTCACTGATTCAACACCTATAAAAACATTTCGGGGAAAATACTTGAAATGTTCTGATTTCAACGACATTTCTGTCAAAGCATTATGTCACTATAAGTCCAGGGGTCCAATTATGTTTTCAGAATTATTTTATTCACCATTAGTTATACCCTCTATTACATAGTGTTGTCATATGGCAACAGTTTATCTTCATTTTTCTACAAAGATGAAATATATAATCTATGCTTTTACAGTTAAGTGTGTAAAGGGGGGTTTTATTTTGGAAGGACATAATTTATGAGGTCACATGACGAGGATATCCTGTTTGCTCACGGACATTTGACATGTGAGCATCACTGTCTCAGAAGGTTGTCTTTTATTCTTTTATTCTGAAAACTTTCCCCAAATAAAGTAAACTCACTACCTGGGGTAAGTAAACTTTTTTATTCATTTCTCTGTTTATATTTAATAAAATTTTGAGGTTAAATAGATTTCTTCCCATAGGAAAACAATATTCAAATATGATAAATTCCTAGTGTATACAACCTAATGAAGTCCCCTCCACATAATCCTTTTTAAGGACTGTTTAGGTTTTATGACATCAGATATAACAGCAGGTTCAAAACTCTGTTTTGTGGGAAAAAAAAATGTCTTTTTGTACATCCCCACTTTTTGGCCTGTGAGCCTATAATTTCAGCAAAGTTGACCTTAGACCCCTCCTCACATGCTGTCTGCAGGTAAGTTACTGAATGCCTTGAATCACGGGTTAATCATTTTGTTCACAAATGTGATAAATGTCTCTTAAACTAAGTATCTGCCTGTGTCTTAGAATCCAAAGGCCAAACATATTCAGTTCATCATCATGTTCCACAAAGAAAAAGACATAAAACATAAGTTATGAACTGAAACCAGATGTTTGTTTTTATTATTTTAGCATAAAAATACTTTTATTAAACTATGAAAATAGTTGTTGATTAATCTTCTGTCAATTGATTAATCAACTAATTGACTAACCATGCAGCTCTAAAAAGTTTTATTTTAATTGAATTTATTCAATTTGAATAACGTCTTTTTTGAGGCTTGATGAGTTAAAACACAAAAATCCACCAGAAAATCAGAGCGTCAGACACCTTGATGTTAGCTAGCTGTATTTGTTTTTTATGCTATTACATGTATCTGGCTGTGTTTTTATTTTGGAGATGTGGTTTTAATCCTCCATGGAGAGATAAGAGTTCCAAGAAAACTCTGCTTGATGTTTATTTGTGTGTTTGCAGCATCAGATAATCTCTACTCAGTTAAAGTGGCCACAGATGAGAAGGAAACATGCAGAGACTAGATCAGAGGAGTTAAACTCAGTTTATTCTCAGGTCACATCAGTGTTCTGGTTTCCCTCAAAGGGAGAAAGATCATATATATGTACCTACATATTATTATTATATATGTTACTATATTAGGTAATTGTCTCTCCACTCATAATAGTGCTGGTGACAATTTGCTAAGATTTTGAAACAGAATTTAAAAATCTGCTGATGCAGAAATAATGTTCTATTGTTGTTAGTGTCTAATTATTAAAATGCTGCAGCAAAACATGTAAAATCATCACAGATATCTAGAGACTCATACAAGAATATGCTGATAACCACTATTAACTATTGGATTTATTTCATGGATGTTTCAAAGATTGGAATCTGTGGTGTTGTGTTGCTATGCTAAATATTAAAGAATAGAAAGTAGCAGAAAGTAATGACAGATGTACTTCAACAAAGGAAAATAATGTCCAATGTGGTTCTTTGAATGTTTTGAGTTGTCGAACCCTGATCTGGAATAAAAAGAAGAAGAATTTTGTACCTGGAACAACAATTTCTTTGTTTATGGGAGTATATTTGTAAGCAGCAACTATAATTGCCGGTAATTAAAATGCTATTTTCTTTAAAGCAGAATACAAAATGGGAAAATAAGGAAACTTTCCTGTTTTTAAACAACCTTCGTGGCCGATTGAGAAAAGATTTAGGAGTTAATGAAGTCGTACAAAGACAACGTGACCAGTGTGTCTCTGTTAAGTTCAAACATTTATTCACTTTCCATCTCTCATTAAATCACATAAGTCTGTGAAGCTCTGGAGGGGCCACAGGAAATGAGGTGGCGGACACATATGATCTATAAGCTCATAGTCTGCTCATGGCTGAAAACACACACACACACGCAGCAAGCTAATTGTAGCTGGGCTAATCAATATGTATGAATGCTTTACTATCAGCTCTGTGAGAGCAGGAGGGAATTAGAAAAGGGCTGAACAGCAGCAGCAGCAGCAGTAGTAGCAGCAGTAGCAGCAGCAGCAGCAGCAGCAGCAGCAGTAGTAGCAGCAGTAGCAGCAGCAGTAGCAGCAGCAGTAGTAGCAGCAGTAGTAGCAGCAGTAGCAGCAGCAGCTTTTAATATAGTGCATATCGATCCAGGCTGCAGCCTCCAGCTGGTTTGGAGAGCCAGACACAGGCCGTCTGTTTCCCAGTCGGCTCGTTGACATATCACAGATTCCATAAACTCAAACGTCTCCTAATACCTGATATATAATAACCCCTGCAGTCCTGTTGGCTGCTAATGATAGCTCCCTTTTACTTTGCAGCAGCAGAGTTTCCGTTCTGTGGCCATCGGTACAAACTGCAGAAGAATAAGAATCAGTGAGTTATTAGGATCTGATTTAACAGCTCTAGTGTTGGCAGGAAACCACAGAAAAGATCAAAGACATGATGCTCAAACTGCTGTTTGACAAATGATGACAATCTGATTTTAATAGATTTTGGTTTTAAATGTGACTATTTAGGAATGAAGGGGATATTATTGAGGTTATTATTAATCCTCTGTTGCATGAAATATTACTGGCATGGTAAAAATGTTTTGAATGTTTAAAATGGCCTAAATAATAGATATATTAAAAAAATATGTAAGAAAAAGTTGTAAACATGGTCTCAGGATAGTTTCATGCTATGGGAAACATCAAAATTGATTCAAATGCAAAAAACAAATAATAACGTTTATTTAGCCTTGATAGTGAGTTCAAATTTTTATTTGGTGAAAATTTACAAAATTCTGAATAAAAGACAACCTTCAGTTGCGAAACAATGATGCTCACATGTCAAATGTCCATGAACAAGCAGGATATCCTGGTCATGTGATCTCATAAATTATATGTTCTTCAAAATAAAAGCACCCTTTTTATGCCTAACTGCAAAAATATAGATTTTATTTCACAGCTTTTTAGAAAAATGAAAATAAAGTAGTTGTTGCTATATGGCATATACACTATTTAATAGAGGGTTAAACAAACTGCAGTAAAATAACAGGAAATTACCAGATAATTGCTGATAATTTTTTGAATTGTGCTCATTAAAAACAACTGTCATGGCCATTCGAGTGTAGATTTCAGAGTTTACGAGGTGACCCTGAATGCATCATAAAGTTCTTTGTTTTTGGGTCAGAGATTAAACTGTCATGTTAACCTGGTAGCAGATAGTTTAACTCCTTTATTTTTAAAAATTAAAAACATATGCTACCAACTAGTTTTTATAATCTCAATGGATTCAATATTTTAAATGTATCAGTCATTGTTACAGTTAATGGTTGGAACCATTCAGTTAGCTGTCAGTTTATTTAAAGGAACCCTGTACAGATTATATTTTGTAACTATGTAAAATATTATGTAAAAGTAACATAATATACAATTCATAAATATTGTGTCACTGGCTTTAAAATATAAACATGGAAACAAGAAGAAAATTGCAATAAAACTAATTTTAGCAGCTTAATACAGAAATCCTGCTGCTTGTTCTTCTTCTTCACCTGCCAAAAATTAAAAAAAAAAAAGTGGATTTGTGTTTCTAAAAATGTGGATTTGACTGTCTGCTCTGATCTTCCCTCCTCATATTTTCATCTCTACAAGGTACAACAACAACCAAAACTCATCCTGGTGCGCAGGGTTAGTTTCAGTAAATAGCAGCAACAAAGGAGGAGGTAACATTAGACTTGTTCATCAGCTAATGGATCCTGTTGGATCTAATCTCTCTGTCCATGTCGGCTTCTGTTGTTCTGGTTTCAGTAGCAGGAATCTAGAAGGAGTGCTTCTGAAGTTCAGAGCTATAATTAAATGCACAGCGAGGCGTACGTGTGTGTGTGTGTGTAAGTGAGACTACTGAGGCTGGATGATAAAATAGACATTTGAGTATTGAAAGGAAATATTCTGTTCAGGAAGATTATACACAGTGTTGGGCAAGTTACTTCAAATCTGTTATTTATGACGTGTTACTGTCATTCCCATGTAATTAATTACAATATTACTGTATTTAAATGTAAGTCATTCCACTACTATTGCATCACATTTAGGTTCCTGTCACCAAACTACCAGTAAATAGTGATCCATCAATCTAAATCTATGTCTATACCTTTGTCATTATTGCTGCTGGTCACAACAAGGATGTTGCTGACTAGTTTTCATTCAGCTGCTGATTCCACTGTTAAAGTGGTTTTCATGTCTTCAACAACAAGTCTCCTAACCTCTTGATGCTGAAGAATCTCAGAGCAGGAGAAGGTTCATTTAGTCTGTTTTGTATAAGTCTGCTGGTCTTTTGGTAAATGTCCTAATTAGACCATGAGCCGGGGGCTACAAATATTTCTAGAAAAACCACCATAGCAGTGCAGGCATGGTAGAGAAATCACTTTTTTCAGCTCATGAAGTTACTAACCCTGTAAGATAAATTCTGATTTTGAAATCTGTTGTATATGTGGTTTAGGCTCATGGTAGGGGAACTGTCAATATTCTATAATATAGTGCATGGTATCATTAGAAAGGGGAGCTTTCAGGCTTTCATTTACATCCAGTACTGAATCTGTCCCACAAACACAGAGGTCACATGACCTCTTTAAAACAGAAACAACACACATTTTCACACAATTCCCACCTAAACGGTATGTTTTCTTTTATCCCTGTGACATGGAAGAACACCAGAGACACAAAACTCAACAACTTCAATACTCAAGGCACTCTGATGATTCAGAAAATATACAATTTATTTATGAGAGCCCTAAATTACACTTGTGCAATCAGTATCCAAAATGGAATAATGGACAAATCACACAGTCGATAAAGAAACAAGTTGCAAAGTGAATGGATTTAATCAAAGACTAGTTTGTATGTTGATCTATTATTATATTATCTAATCATCATCATTTTCTATGTCGTCTTCATCTGAACTTTATACACATATCCCATGGTTTTACACATGTCTTTACATGTGAGGCAAGTCACACATATTGTGCATACAGTGCAGTACAGTGGTGTGAAAAAGTCTTTTCTCCCTTCCTCATGATAAAATAATTAAATTAAATGGATCCATTATCAATTTGAGCCACCTGCATTAAAGCTTCAGGACCCTGATGTAAATAATCAGGACCGTACAGAAACCTTTATAGAGGCAGGTGTTCAGTAGTATAGTAGGTTATTTATAATAGTCCACTATATATAGTCTAGTATAATAGTCAATATAATATTCAAATCTGATGTGAATATCCATAACGTAGCCTTTCCTCCAGAAACACAGGAATACCACTAACTAGACCGTAAAGTGATGAATGTCTCTAACACACTTTGTCCATGACTAAAGAAACTTTTTCCTCTTAAAGCAGCACATTTGGTGCATTTAAATGCACCTTGTTGCATCAGTATCTGTTGAAGTTTATTCATGTTTTAGTTTCCATTTGTTGAAATAGTCACTTTCTTGTTTTACTACAGACCTTTAATGATCAAAACTAAATAATACAAACGTTGAAGTAAAACCAGTCATCTATCCAGATTTAATTCTGTAAAACATAAATATTTGACAGAATCTAATGATTCCCACATTCCCACAATAATTTATATGTATACATATACACACATATAATTTTCCTTCATTTCTTATCTCCCCTTCCCTCCTCTCCTCCCATCTCTCATCTGCTGCCCACTCTCCTCTCCAGCCTGCAGCCATCTACTGTTCTCCATCCTCCATCTGTCTGCTCTGATAGCACCTGTTTCCCTCCATCAACCTGCTCCTCCTTCCCTTCCCCCCGTCTCAACAACACGCCTCTGCAAGAGTTTTCTAATTCGTATGCAGGTCCTTACTTTTTTCCCCCCTTTCAGTTCGATCTCCATCGCTGCCTTCCTCCAGGATCTGAGAGGACTGCTTACAGTATTTTACAGTATTTCAGTATCTGCCTGTCTTTTAATGCAGTTTTAAATATGTACCATTAAAGTGCATTTAGCTAGATAATAATTAGCTCCATAATACCATAAATCTAAATGTCCCCTTTGGTTAGGGATGTTTGATTATGGAAAAAAAATTATCAGGATTATTTTGGTCAATATTGAAATCACCATTATTCAAACAATTATTTTTAGTTCCACAATGCATTTATTCAACATGAGTGACTGTGCTTTAGTTTGAGATATTAAAAAGATATATATATATATATATATATATATATATATATATATATATATATATATACACACACACACACACTCACCGGCCACTTTATTAGGTATACCATGCTAGTAACGGGTTGGACCCCTTTTGCCTTTAGAACTGCCTAGATTCTTTGTGGCATAGATTCAACAAGGTGCTGGAAGCATTCCTCAGAGAGTTTGGTCCATATTGACATGATGGCATCACACAAATTATATTATTATTATTATTATTATTATTACAAAAATAAATTATTTAATTTAAAAACATCATTATTAGCATTAGCATATCTGTGTACAAAAAGTTGGAAAAGCTAGCATAGATAAAAAATAAACACCCTAAAATCCATCAAGCAAAACCTGATAAATGGGTCCATTGGGGACCAACTCCAGCCATTAGTAAACTCATTGATATTCATTGGGTTTAGATGCTGATGGGAGGGAAAACCCACAGAATGTCCCTGAGGAATTATCATGCATTTAAAAGGAAACAGCAAGAGAGAACTAGAAAAGTAACACCGGATACATTTTAAAGTTTTCTCTCATCACTACTAAAATATGTTAACCCTCTATTGCATTACATATTACTTAGCTTTAATTCAAATAGCCTAAATAATAGAAATATATAAAAAAAATATCTATGAAAAAGTAACCATAGTCTCAGGATAGTTTCATGCTATATAAGTCAATGAGACTCCATTAGGTTGTTACACTAGGAATTTATCATGTTTGAATATTGTTGACAGAGGAAAACTAGAAAAACAGGAAACTTATAACAAAATTTGAATTAAATGTAAAAAAAAAAATAAATAAATAATTAAATAAATAAAACTCAAGTTTACTTACCCCAGATAGTGAGTTATTTTTTTATTTGGTGAAAGTTTTCCAAATTTCTGAATAAAAGACAACTTTTGGTTGTGTTCTTTTGAATTATGTTCGCCAACTTTCATGGCCATTCGAGTGTAGATTTCAGAGTTTACAAGGTGACCCTGAATGCACCATAAAGTTCTTAGTTTTTGGGTCAGTGATTAAACTGTCATGTGGTGTAACCCTAACAACCTAGACCCAGATAGTTTAACTACCAACTAGTTTTATAATCTGAATGAAAGACAACCTACAGTTGTGAGACAATGATGCTCACATGTTAAATGTCCATGAAGACAGGCAAACTGGTCATGTGACCTCAAATTGCTGGACAAAATAAAAGCCCCCTTTTCATGCCTAACTGTAAAAACGTAGATTTTACAGCCTTTTATAAATATGAAGATAAAGTAATTGTCATGTGGCAACACTATGTGATAGAGGGTTAATATAACAACATCAAAAAGTGATGTGCCCACCCACACACATGCAGTAACATGTAGGTGGGTGTTGTTGTTACGGAGGAGTCACTTCTGCTCTGGCTTCAGATTAAACATGAGTCACCGTGCAGGAAACCGCTCACTGACGGACACACTGGCTGTAGAAAGCACATAGTGCAGGCTCAGTGGTGCATATAGTAGACTATATCCATATCTCATCTCACCTGTAACCTACTTGTGCAGCGTACACTCACCCACTCTGCTTCTCTGACTGTTTCTCCCACTCACACTGACTCATACTTCACAGACTGATGTGTTTATTCATCAATGCACACATCTCTGCGTTGGAGGTTGTCACATCACAAGTGGATGTGTGTGTAGGTGTGGCTGTGTTTATCGACCTCCCTTAATTAACCCTCTATTCCTGAGCTGCTAAAATTAGTTTTATTGCAATTTTATTTTTATGCCATTGAAACAATAGCGTATGTTTTTAATTTCTTTAAATCTTTTAGGGAAGTTAAACTATCTGGTATTAGGGTTACACCACATGACACTTTTGTCATGACCCAAAAACAAAGAACTTTCTAAATTTCTAAAAATATGTGACATAAAATCTATGTTTTTACAGTTATGCATAAAAAGGGGGCATTTATTTTTTAAAGTCCAGCAATTTATGAGGTCACATGACCAGTTTGCCAGTCCTCATGGACATTTAATATGTGAGCATCACTGTCTCACAACCAAAAGTTGTCTTTTATTCAGAATTTATTTATTTATATATTATTTAGGCCCTTTTAATTAATGAAACCATTTTACCATATCTAAGTAATATCTGATGCAGTAAAGGGTTAAAGCCGCATAGTATAGGTATTGATACGTGGGTGGTCGCTGCCTCTTGTTGGAAATCATAACCATGAACAGTGTAGTGTGCATCTGTTGGCCAATAATCAATAATCAAATCCATGCAGAGATGCAACATTTAGAAAAGTCGGAGGGGAGTGGAGAGGAGAGAAGGAGTGAACGGTTTCAGACAGGTCAGTCGTTCAGGCCTTTCTGTGCTCAGCGTCAAATGACAGAAAAATAAAGAAAGTCAAAGCCCCGAACCAGAGGAATCGGATGTGATGAAACAAAAATGAAAGATCAGGAGATGAAAAAGAAACGAGGCGAACACGACTGAGAGAAAAGTGGAGGAGCGAAGGTGAGTCATGCTGCTGGAGGGAGGAAAAGACAAGTCAGCCCTGAGCTGAATAAATATATGAATGTATGGGTGTGTGTGTGTGTGTGTGTGTGTGTGTGTGTGTGTGTGTGTGTGTGTGTGTGTGTGTGTGTGTGTTGCCATCTGTATACCAACGTTTAGCTCTCCACTACATCTGGACCAGGGAAAATAATACTAATAATAAAAACAGTAGAATCGTCTCTGCTGGCATCTGGTCTCTGTTACACCTCAGCCATACATTCATCAGTGGGAACTAATGGCTCAAAGCAGAATGTGCACATCTCAGCATCAGTGACAAATAGCAGCCGATTGGCCTGAATTCAATCCCTCTGAATTATAAAGCAGATACCGGCCTCACGGTGACTTCAGGGGCATTTTGTTCCGTTCAGGAGATAAAGAGCACAGGAGCGTGTGCTCTGGCAGGAAAAGCTGCATTTTACTCCAAAATCACGCTTCAATTGCCAGCGAAGCTGCATCTGGATCAGTGACAAATAATGTTTGGCAAGATGAGAAAGTCAAAAACTTTTGAAAATATGGTTTTAAAAAGCATTCATCAGGTCTATTAATGTACATTGTGTGTTTTTGTTGGTTATTTAAACTTCATCTAGATTCTAGGTGGATTATAGACATGCTATCAACTAGCTTTATATTCTAGGTCCTAGAATATAAACCTTGTTTTAAGACAGTTAAGTTTTGTCACTGACCCATCTACTCATTATTGTTAGTAGCAATAAATCTGATAATCTTACTTTCTTGATTGAACTGTTTGGGTATTAGAAAAACTATTACATAAGAAGAAAAGCAGCAAATTCTTACTAATTGGAAGCTGAAGCTAGTGAATGTTTGGCTTTAAAAAAAAGGAGCTATTTATTATTCTGTGGATTCACTAATCAATTAATCAGCTCTACATGCCAGTAATTATGACACAGAACATTAAGGATACAGTTGAGCGTTGTGACCGAAACCAGAAACGAAACTTCCACTTCTACATCAGTGTTTGGAAATTTGAGGTGAAAGATCAACTCGTTGCAAAAGCAGGAACTTCAACAAAGTGCCCATTGTTGCTGGACTGACCACCAAACAAAAAAATCTGAATGCACAACCCTCACACTCAAAAGATAGTGACATATGTCACCTGTCCTGAACTTTTGGAACTGAAAGTCAGGGCCTGCTGTGCTGACAAGATTTCATGCATATAATTACATCAGTTGATTAATAAAAATCATGTTATGCATCTTTTTTCCCCATTTTGTACTGTTTTCTTCACAGAAAATATCATTTCAATGGCTGTTATAGTTGCTGCTGCACAAATTTGCCCATAAACAAAAATCTATTTTTCCCATGTACATAATTCTTTTTTGGGGGATTATTTTAGAGACTTGAATGATTAAATAGTTAAATACATGTCAGGGTTGAAAATCTAAATAATCTAAATAAAATGACTCTTTCTGGGAGGGTTTGTTTGGTCATGTTCTCAGGAGGAAGGAGCAGAAAGCAGTTGGGAACTTTCGTAATTTTTTTTGCTTAGTCATGTCATTAGAAGAAAAATGTATGAGTAACATTAGGACTTTAAGGATTAGAATTAGGATTAGGAAGTATAAAATGACAGTCATAGATTTAAAGGCTCATAGGCTTATTCTGATTTCCAACCCTGACATGTATATATCTGTTTAATCATTCAAGTCTCTTGAATAATCCCCCAAAAGAATTTTGTACATGTGATAAATCATTTTTCTGTTTTGGGGCTTATTTGTGCAAACAGCAACTACAACAGCCATTAAAATGCTGTTTTCTGCAAAGAAAACAGTACAAAATGTGACTCACCTGAAATAATTATAGGAATGAATTCGTTGAAAAAAATCTGGGCTTAAATGGGTTTAATAGCAGGATCTTAGTCCTGGTCCTTAAACTATGGAAAGATTTCCATATGCTTGCATGAATTATTGAAGCGATATGAAGCAGCAGGACTGTCAGTGATATCAGTTCCTAATCTATGGAAGCGGGTGAATCTGTACCACTGCACAGAGCCAAAATGACACCTTAGGGTGTCAGCTGCTCCAGAAACAGCAGGAGAGGTGAAACTACATGTGGTGGATCCATCACAGCTGCTGGGACCGCGGGGTGGAGCTGTAGCGGCGGCGCCGGGAAGAAACGGGCCAGCGGGGGACGGGAGATAAGAGGACTGAGCTGTAGACAAGACTAGGACCATACCTGACACAGAAAAGCTTTGTTTAACTGCACTAATCTGGTACCAATTTTTTAGGGTTATACCATGTGTCATTGACACCCACACCCACACCCAGACCCACACACACACACACACACACACACATACACACACACACCCACACACACACACGGCAACATAAGTGCAAGATTTGCTATGATCATTATTATCCATTATGTGGCAACTCAACAAATGTGTTTAACATCTCAAACTAAAGTCCAGTCACTCATGCTGAATAAATGTGTTGTGGAAATAAAAAATAATTGTTTCATTTCAATATTGACCAACATAATCGTGATAATGATTTTTTCCATAATCGATCAGCCCTAATGTGGTAACTCCTCCATCACCTCCCATCTCTCTGTCATTCGCCTCCTTCCCACCCAACCACTGATAAACCTCCTTTTTTCCTCCCAGCAGCCTTGTCCTTCTTCTCACCTTCATCCACTTCACTCCATTTTTCTTTCTCACAGCCTGATCCCTTTTTTTTTCTATCCCCCTGCTCTCATCTCGGCATCGGCTTCATGCTCCCTCCCCACTTGACTCCTCACAACAGGTCCTCCTCCTCCTCCTGCTCTTCCTCCTCCTCCTCCCCCCCTGTTATTCAGCATGACTTCACCTTTGATTTGGAACAGAACACGAGTGACTCATGTATTCAATTTTCACATTTTAGCCAGTGTATCTTTAACATAGTTAAAGCCTTTTTACAGAGAATGATGTTCAGCGTTATTTATTTAAAGGCAGCTTGTTGGCAGACTGGGATTTGCTGGAATGGAGTTGCATGTGTGAATAGTTGAAAACACCTCATGGTGCAACATGTGAAAGTAGCTCAAAAGTCACATATGGAGCAGGCAGCATAAGGTCATTAAGTGTCAGAAAGATTACATTTTGTAAATGACCACTTTCTTCCATGGTATAAAAAGAAGATCCATGCTTTCTGTACCAAAATCATCTTCATGCCTGACAACGCACCATCTCCTGCTGCAGGAATACCTCTGCATCATTGGCTGCTATGGGCATGGCCAGGAGAGAAACTCATGGTGTGGCCTCCATCCCCCCTTGATCTCAACCCTACTGAGAAGCCTTGGAGCATCCTCAAGCCAAAGATCTATGAGTGGGAGACAGTTCACGTCCAAACAGCAGCTCTGAGAGGCTATTCTGACATCCTGTTAGTAAATTCAAGCAGAAACTCTCCAAAAACCCACAAGGTCAATGGATGCAAGAATAGTGAAGCTGATATCAAATAAGGGTCCTATGTTAAGATGTAACTTGAAGATGTTTTTGATTGAAATAGCTTTTGATTTCAGTAAATATGACCTATTAATGCTGTAAATTCAAAAGATGAGTATTTTTAGTTCATAACAACCTATAAAATGAAATAAAATCTGTTGTTGGGTAATAATTTGGAACAGTGCATTTTAAGTTTCTTATTTTTGAAAAATGGTGTATTCACTGGAAGGTTTGTTCAATCACATTCAAATTCATTACACTGAAGGTTGATGACTGTTATTGCATCAACCATTTAGGAAAATCTGAGAAAAATGTCATTTTCAATGTCAATTGTCAATTTTCATAATAATTTAGAACACAGTGTAAGTTCAGACAGTGGCAAAGGAGGAATAATGGAGGGTAAGGCTGTGCAATGATTGAATTTTAATCGCGATTTTGATTTGTGTGTCAAACAATCTCTGAACTCATAAGCGAGTTGAAATGATATTTGACATTTTTCAATACACAGTTCCTGAAAGAGAGAGAGAGAGAGAGAGAGAGAGAGAGGGCAACATAACATATGAGATTTGTTATGACATGATATCTACATGGCAACAACAAATTTGTTTAATCATCATAAAAAAGCACGTCATGCTGAATAAAGGCATTGTGTAACTAAATAATTATCACAATTTCAATATGAACCAAAACAATCATGATTTTCTCCATAATCAAGGGGAGTCTTCTGTGTAAAAGGGGCTACAGACACACAGACACTTCAGAAGAAAGTGAAGAAAGGCTGCATTTAAATATCTCAGGACAAATAATGATTCAAATATCCTCTCCTCTAACAACGAACCGGCACATAACTGAATGTTTGTTATCGGGGAGAAATAGATGGTTTAGGATTTTAATTCTAACTAATATATGAGCATAGCAGCAGGTTCAGACATCATTAGAATGTTTACTTTGCAAATATTCTACAGCTAAAAGAGGTTTGTCATATGGAAGCAATTAAATAACATTTAGTTCATTAAACATGACTAGTTGTGACTCGCAGAAAATCTCCACAATATTTTATTTCCTAACGTGTCATATATAAATAGATATATTTGATTATTTATTTATATCCATTCATTTAGTGAGATGATAGTCTTGATGTTTATTCTTCCTTTTGCTCAAGTTTATGTGGAGATTCTTACTTGTATTTGCAATTATTAGATCGTTCAATAAAGTTTGGGGGAAAAAGGGAAAAGATCTTCTTCTGCTGTGGTTATTGACCTCCCACTGACTTCTGGGATACGTAGTGTGTTTACATACTGTAAAATATAAGCTGATGTAGTAAACCATCTGGGTACCGTTCAGCACGAGTTAAAAGGTTTTCAGACGTTCTACACAGTGGATTCATCATATAGGTGCAAAGTAGACGGTTTCTGATGCAGTGAACACACACACACACACACACACACACACACACACACAGTAAAGTGCTATCTGATGTACGCTGCCAGACGAAGTGAGACAATCTGTGAAGAACACTGAGGTGTTGCAGAGCAGAAATACAGGGAAGACACATGCATACAAGTCCTATTTAAGTGCAAGGTCAGTCAAGAACTCCTTCAATAAAAAAACACAGCATGAACAAACAGAAACACACTAATCAACACATGTAACCCAGCCAGTATCTGATGTAACGTGCAGGTGAGTCAGACAATGATTCTCAGAAGGCAGCAATCGATGTGAAAACATGAGCAGCTACAAACAGCATTTACAGCAAGAAGCTTCTCAGTGAGGCGAGAAATAGCTGCTATGAAAATCACATCACGAGAAGCAATGGAGCAGCCACCACCCCCCAAAAATAATACTACACTATAATATACATCCTGTGTGCAAAGTGACAGATGCAGATGTTTGAGATGCTGCATGACATTTGACAAGAATCGAACAGAAAGGTTAAAGGTTTTGCTTTTATTTGCTTTATTATCAGCCTCATTCTGTTTTTGATTTATATAAAAGTAAAGAAAGGACTTCAGAAACATACAGACACAGCACATGGCATGCTGGGTATGGACTGATACCATGGCTGCCAGTTAAAGCTGTTAAAGCTGCAGTATTTAACAGGCTTCATTCTATTACTAAACCCTAACGATGACTAAAACAGCAAGGATCGGCTGATTAGCCAACTATTACATGAATCGCCAACTATTTTCATAATCATTTTGAGTCATTTTTTAAGAAGAAAATGTCCAAATTCTCTGGTTCCAGCTTCTCCTCTCTGATTATTTTCTGGTTTCTTTAGTCTCTATAATAGTAAACTGATGATCTTTCAACATTTTACACCATAACCAAACAATAAAATCAATTAATCCTTTCAATAACCAATACATTAATTAACAATCAAAGTAGTTGTTAGTTGCAGCCTCAAATAAAAATCAAACAAACACAGCAATACATAGATTTTTTTGTCCCACCCCTAGTGGGAACCAGATATTTTCATCCCCATGTGGGAGGCGAGTTCCTATGATGTGATTGTATGAACACATTTTAGTACCCATGATGTCAGCAGAACAAGAATACACACACACACACACGCTTACTTTATGGCATGTTTTACAATGTGTGTGATGACAGATAAAAACACACTGAGCAAAATTAATCATCAATTACAAGTTTTCTAATTGACTAACTACAGCAGCACCAGGAAAAGGTCTTCTGATGTAGAGTCAATTTAAAATTGGTTAAGCTACTATAGAGAATACCACAGCTTTAGATATGAATCAAACCCTAATATACAGGAAGAATATCACTACAGAAACATCTGATATGACCAATATTATCAGGATTATGAGAAAATATAATATACATGCACATAAATGGAAAAATAAAAAACCTTCAAGAACATGATTTAAAAACAAAATGTAAATCTTTTATTCCTCTAAATAAATAGATATATTTGATTATTTATTTATATCCATTCATTTAGTGAGATGATAGTCTTGATGTTTATTCTTCCTTTTGTTTTGCTCAAGTTTATATGGAGATTCTTGCATGAATTTGTAATTATTGGATCATTCAATAAAGTTTGGGGAAAAAAATAGGGAAAAGTTCCTCTTCTGCTGTGGTTATTGACCTCCCACTGACTTCTGGGAGACGTAGTGTGGTTCTCTTCTCGTTCAGTACTTTTTTTCTACATGCATTCATTCCCTCATCTTTGTCCCAGCATGTTTCTCTCCTTCGCTCTACTTCCTACAGCCACAGGCAAGGACACACTGAGGAACACACACACACACGCACGGGCATGTATTGCAACGTGTGTGAGGACTGCATGATAAAAACACACCGAGCAAAATTAATCATCAATGGCAAGTTTTCTAATCTGTTTTTTTTTTGCAAGTTTGCACTTTGTTATCTGGAGCAGGGAGCTGCTGACCGGTCTTCTGCCCTGTCTAGACCTAGAGGAGCATGTGACCTGGAATATGTGTTTTATATGAGATAACAGAGCACGTATATGAGAGGAAGTGGAAAATGTCAAGGCCACTGGTTACCAGGCCTATTCCCTATCTGTTTCATTGAATATATACAAGTTGAATAAACTGGATTCCTGATTAGATCTCAGTATCAGAGTAGACAGCAGGAACGCACGCACGCACGCACACACACACACGCACACAACCGCACACGCACACACACAATGCCCCTTCATTAAAGCGATTACAGATTAATGAGCAGAGCAGCCGCCTCATCCAGTTAAGATGGAGACAGGGAAATGTCATAGTGGATGATCATATTCGTGGTTATCACCAAATCAGAGCAGCGTCTGCCTGGATACCCACATCATAACAGGCTGAGAGCATCAGAGCGACATGAAGAGCAGCTGCTGAACAAAGGGAAAAGAAAAACGCTGAGGACACGATGAGTTCCTGTTTTTGTTTCTACACTGGGAAAAAAAGGTCCGTTTGATTATCAGAAGATCTACGTGAGGTATAAATGCTGAGGAAGCCTGTGCAATTAATTGAATTTTTATTAATTAATGTACATGTCAAACAATCTCTTGTGTCAAACAACTTGTTTTAATACACAATTTCTGAAAGAGGGATTACGCGAGAGTGTTAGTGTGTGAGTGTGAGCCAGATCTGTCTGACTGTGTCTGGGTCACTGATGAATAATAACAATGAAGAATGTTCGCCAAGATGAGAAAGTTAAAAAACTCTTTAAAATACTGTTTTTAGATTCATCAGGTCTCTATAAATGTACATTTCATTTTCAGTTCACGTTGATTTCTTATTTAAAAGTCTATTTGTATAGTTTTTTTTTGTTTTTTTTTACAAAATCTAGATTTTGTGCATTTTTTACATACATACACACACACATATACACACACATATGCACACACATACAACAAAAGTGCAAGATGACATCTACGTGGCAACACAACAAATCTGTTTAACATCTCAACAATAGCACAGTCAGTCATGCTGAAAAAATAAGCATAACTTAAAAAATAATTGTTAATTGTTAAGAATTTCAAAATTGACCAAAATAATTTTTTCCATAACCTAGCAGCACTAATATTTACCCATGTTTTAAAACTCACCATCCACAGACAAATACACACAGCCTGTATTCAGAACCTGTTCTTTAAAACCAGCTGTCAGGACTATCATGAAGTTGTGATGTCACAACTATAAAGACACCACCATTCAAATCAACCAATCAGATGAGAAGCTCTTTCATATTAATGAGGCAGACACAAAGCAACCTGTCCTTTATGGATCTCTAGAGAGAAAACTGAGAGAGGTGATGTAAAAACTGTCATTTAATCTTGATTTGTAGCTTTAATAGAATAGAGATAAATGTCATTAACTGTTGTTGAACTGGTTTCAAGAAGTGCAAACATGGAATTCCACAAGGTTGTATGCTGGGACCAATACTATTCACCTTATACTGGCTTCCTTTTTTTGAATTATTAGGAAACAAACATCCATTTACATTGTTATGCAGATAATATTCAATTGTATTTATCAAATCAAGCCAGATGAAGCCAGCAAAACTTCAAGCCTGAATGCATTAGAACACATTACCCAGTGATATAACTACCTCCAGCACCACTTTAAGGAACCTGGAAGTCATCTTTGATCATATGTCCTTCAACTCCTTAGAGTTTATAGTATGAAATCCAAAGATCTTCACCTTACTGTTATGTATCACACTACAAGCTATTTTTTTGTAGTTTTCTTTAAAAAAAAAAACCTAAAATGATAATTTAATTATCACAATTCTTGTCACAACCAAAAACTATCCCACGTCAAAGAATTTTCTCATAGTAAATGTGAACGAAATAAGTTCAGCAGAACTGAAGAAATGTCAATATGTGTGTGTGTGTGTGTGTAATCCTCACACACCAATGATAGCACCATGCCAAGGTCAGTCTGTGTTAAGTGCATTACAAGCTGGTGATATCACTCCAGGGAAGCAGTGTAAACGGAGCTGGACACGATTACAAATGCATGCACACGTCATTTGCATTTCCATATTTAAACAGTGTAATTGTGCTGTAAGATGATGAGATGTTCCAGACTGACGTCCTCCTGAGATGCTGGAGAGGAGAATTACACAAACCCAGACTTACATCCACTACACTTTTACTATCCGTTTATTTTACTATTTTCATCCCTAGTGTGTGTGTGTGTGTGTGTGTGTGTGTGTGTGTGTGTGTGTGTGTGTGTGTGTGTGTGAGATAATTTAACGATTATCAGCATGATTTCTGTTTCTCACAGCTTGGTTTTTATGTAACTGGATGCCGCTGTGTCCCTTGTTTACCTGTTTATAACATTAGATGAAAGCGAAGCATATGTCACTGTGACATTGTCCTGAATAGGTGTCAGTACACCTCTGTGAATGTGTGTGTGTGTGTGTGTGTGTGTGTGTGTGTGTGTGTGTGTGTGTGTGTGTGTACTAGCTGCCAGATGGAAGTCTATGACTCCACAGCAGGAGAGATCACTACCATGAGACATAAGCAGCATAGCACTAAAAGAAAAAGACAAAGTACACATGAACATTACAGCACTGCAACAAATCCTCCTCAGACAAGTCCTGTTCCAGCTCAATCACCTGACACATCTCACTGCTTCTATTCTCCTTTTCTGTTCATCTCTGGAACTCTGAATGAAATGAAATGACCACCAACCTCCACCCAAGTAACAGGGAATCAGTTTTCAATCATTGTTTCTCTCATTCCTGGGAGCCTCTTTTCTTTATGAACATGTAAAGCGGCTTCTATTAATACAAAAAGATAATTGTAGTTGAGGTCTAATTTAAGGGTCTTTGACATCAAAAATGTTGGGAACTACTGTCAGAAAGATGAAAAATGGACCAGAGACAGAATCATCTGCTGAGCTGCTAATATTTTGTCGACCACTTTCACAGAACGTCATAATGAGGAGCTCAAAAAGCCTAAAATATAAAATATAAAGAACCAAAAACTACTTCTGACAGTGTGAAAAGTGATCGACAAACCATATAAACACAAGTATTTATATATATTAATGTTCACATCCAAGTTGTTCCCAGTAATTATCTGCTTTGGCTTCTATGTTTATGATAAAACCAGTAAATATCTAAAAATCTATAAATGACAAATATTAACAGTATATTGTATTTAATTTTATTGTTGATTAAGAAAATGTGAATATAATGAAAATTCCCCAGGACTGTTGATTATTAAGCATTAAAAGTTTTTTTTATCCATTCCATTCAGTATCATTAATGCTGGAGTCAAAATGTAAATAGAGAAACTGTAAAAAGGAAATTCCAAATTCATTAAAGTCACACGGTTTCATGCCGTGAGCAGAGATGGATTATTCATACTGTGGGTATTTAAACTGGATGGTGTCTGAGTGGAGCAGGCAGAGGAAAATATCCAGTCACCTGTTTTTATACTAGATTTTGAAGGCTAATTAAAATACTTTCAACAGTGTCTCCTTCAACTCTGAGTTAAATTACTCAGAGATGATAAACTGAACAGCTGATCTGAATTAGTTCATCAACTCTGAGGACATTTACCTTGAGTCACGCTTTAAAAAGCCATGATCAATGGAGCACTGATACCATGAGTAACCATGGCAACAGACATGACTGCAGAATAAAAAGTGATTCCCCACTTTACCACTTCATACAGTGTTATATATATATATATATATGTGTGTGTATATATATATATATATATATATATATATATATATATATATATATATATATATATATATATATATGTATTAAAGTCATTTAAATTGTGATGATATGAGCAGCTGATGAAAAGCGGTAGCGTTTGAACAGATATTCCTCAGTAAATAATTGACAGCATATCCAGTCTCTGAAGATTCTCTGGTGACATAAAGTGTTTCTAATAATTTGAGCTTTGATGTGGATCAGACTGAGAATTAATGGATGATCAATGTTGAAGAGCTTCTTCAATGTGGGAGGAGACAGGTAGAAACTCAGGGTTTCTACAAGTTAAACCTGCAGCAGCAGGTGATGTTCACAGAATCTGTTACCATGAAGACTGAGTCTGTTACCATGGTGACTGAGTCAGAGTTTCAGTTCCCTCTCTTTCTGGATCAGATAACTCAGTTTCCCTCATCTCAGGGTTAACTAACTCTGAGTTTAACATAACCTGACTCCTGGATTAAAGCCTCCTGGTTGTAGAACAAATAAAGACATGAATGGAGACAACAATTAGCAGAATGGGGGACTCCAACATGAGGATATATTGGGATAAGTGAGGTCAGTGATCCACATGGTTGAAGGGAGTCTGCGTGTTATTCTATCCCCAAAAAGGCAGCATAGTGTAGGATGTGCTGCTCATCTATTTGAGCCACTAAGTTAGTTTCAGTTGTTTGAGGAGCAGCAAAGGAACCATAGTGTCTGTATTTAAAGCAGCATTCAGCTGATATAGATTAGAACGTCTCATACCAAAGCTGTTTTTAAACTGCAGCCAAACTGACAGGGTTGACCTGTGACTTTTATTCTTAGTAAGGTCTCTGAAAACAGCATTCATACTACTATCAGCACTGAAGAGCACAACATATTCTTTATTGAAGCTGGCTGAGAGGTTTCACTGCAGCTTCTTTTACTGTCCATCTTCAAGCTGCCAAACATCCAACAGAAAGACAGGAAAAAAGGTCTTTACTGAGCTGGTCATTACAATTAAATAATAAAACACTGATAAAAAGTGAGTCTTTGCAAAGCCATTTCCTTCCTTCCTTCCTCACACACCTTCACAAACTAGTCAGCAACATCCTTGTTGTGACCAGCAGCAATGATGACAAAGGTATAGACATAGATTTAGATTGATGAATCACTATTTACTGTTTTTTCAGTGAGAGTAACTTCAAAGTAATACAATAGTAGTGTAATTCCTTACATTTTAAATACAGTAATATTATAATATAACGAATTACTTTGAAATGACAGTAACAAGTAATAAATAACACATTACAGTTTTAAAGTACCTTGCCCAACACTGTAGAAGGATGAGCTTTCTAGTCTAAATGTTATCTTCCATCGTCTCCAGGAGGCCAGACGACCTACAACAGAAACTTCAGAACTCTTGGCTACAGCCAACAGCAGTGGCTGAGCTTCCTACCTGTCTCTATGTGTGTGTGTGTGTATCTGATATCCATTTGTGTGTGTTCAGCAGCAGGGTTCAGGGGGGATAATGCAACGCTGACACTCAAGGAAACTGCGAGTGTCATCCCCACTATTGTGTTGCTCAGCAATTAAAGCAAACGGACGTCTAAATGCATGATGTATAATTCACAACATCCTGCATTCTGCAGCACAACAGGATTCATTACCAGGCCGGTGGATAAGCATTTATTTTTAATGCAATGACCCCCGTGACCTGTTCAGGAACACACAAACAAGTGGAGACTACAACCGCTTTAAATTCCTCAATAAGCAATAAGGCTGTGCAATTAACTCAATTTAGTCACGATTTACGTGTCAAACGATCTCTAAAATCATTTAATCGAGTTGAAGCGATAGTTGAAAATTTATTCAGCAATTTTCAGAGTTATATATATACATACACACAGACTCAGGTAAAGTATAAGTACTTCAATATTGTACTAAAGTACATTACTAAATTTCTTTCCACCACTGCCTGAACTTATTGTAACATATCATATATTATTTTATATATTTTTAAATTAATATATATAATGGAAACTGACATTTTATTGACTACAAGAGGTGTAATATGATTAGCCTGTGTATATATATGGTACATAACATGTTTTTAATTATTTAAAACGTTTTTTCCTATGTTAAACTATCTGGTACCACATTTGCACGCACGCACGCACACGCGCACACACACATACACATACACATACACACACACATACTATATATATATGCATTGTGTAACTAAAAATAATCGTTTGAATAATTGTGATTTCAGTATTGATCAAAATAATCGTGATAATGATATTTCAAACAATTCAAACCAACTATTCCATGTCCTCTGCTGCGTGTATGTGCTGTGTGTGTTATATGAATACTACCCTATATCTGCTTGTTTTGGCATCAATATGTTTGATATCTTTGATTTTGCTGACTGTACATTAAAATCAAAGAAACCACAACCCACAATGTCCCCAGAGATTGAATGCTGTGAATGTTGAGCTGAAAAAAATATATAGATTCTCTACACAAGTTTGTGTCTTTGGTTTCAAAGACAAATCCAGTGTTTCAGTGACAATAAAAGTGCTGAAATTAAAGGAAACATGAGTATTTCTCTGCTTTAAATGGTCCTGCATGTTCTCTGAAACAATCCTCCTGTACATGCTCACTGATCTAGAAACATATTGTTGAAATCAGTGAGTTGCTGTGAGGGGTCAGAACTGATGGATTCTAAATTGTTAAAAGCAAATTCTTATTTGGTTTCTTGCAGAAAATGAGATGAGAAAATCATTGGCACTTTATAGAGTAGATTTAATCTGAGGCCAGCAGGAAACCAGCTCATCTTAACTTAAATGTCCAGAATCACTGAGGTGATGCAGGGTAGATCTGAGAGATCATGACATAACTAACAGAAGGAAGACAGATTCATGTTTTTCTTGTTAAGCGTTATATAAATCTACATCTCTGGGTTCCTAATAAGTCCAAGTATTGAAATAAAACAATTAGTATTTGATTGAAGGGGATGCCACACACTGACAAACAATTCAGTCCCTCCAGGAAATTAAGATTTTGTGTTTGCAATTATTTAAAATTTGGAAATGTTTCAGGAGTGAGAGGAAATATCATTACGTTGTGCATTTAGATGAAAACAACATGAAGTAAACATCATTTATTATAGAAAATATATGTACAAAAGACATGCTACAGTTTCCTGACTTCACAGGCGTGTGTGATTTACATATATATACATATATATGATCTTTAGAATTGGTCCTTTGAGTGAAACCAGAACACTGATGTGACCCAGGATCAAACTGAGTTTAACTCCTCTGGTTTAGAGGGTTTAAGTCATAACACTGAACCTTTAAGGGGTCACCAGCCAAAAAGGTTGGGAACCACAACACTAGAAATATTGCACTTTAAGCCTCTCTCATGTTCTACTGTCTCAGTTCTACCCAGTCTCCAAACTCCTGCATATATTGCAGATCTATTGTTTGTCTGGGGAAAAGCCCTCGTTGCCTGAAGCAGCAGGAAAGACCTGCATCCATCTACAGACCTGAGTCATGGGACTTCCCCCCCGGCCGCCTTTAATAATGCAAGACGTGGAGCAATGCGACAGGGCCCATTCCTGGAATACCTGATGCAGACTGGCTGCATATGGAGGTTAACATGTGGCTGGAGCCTGGAATCTAAAGCATGTCACCTGACAGCAACACTTAGTGCTCATCTCTACACACTACAGCCTCTGTGTGAGTGTCAGGTGAAGCTCAGCAGCTGGACCTGGGAGTGGTGTTACTCTGCTGCAGAAAGCCAGCGATTCACGGCCAGAGGTGAGGAAGAGGAACAAGCAGGGAGGAAGGCTCTGCAATTTATTCAAATTTAATCATGATTTTAATTTATGTGTCAAACGATCTCCAAAGTCATATAATCGAGTGACATTGTACCATGTCTATGAGATGTCAGTGATAAATAATGTTTGACAAGATGAGAAAATCAAAAACTTTTTTAGCGTTTTTAGATTCATTCATCATGTCTATGTAAATGTACATTATGTGTTCATGTAGGTTTCTTGCTATTTAAAAGTATATTTGTGTCATAGTTTAATTTAATTAAAAACAATGATACATTTTAAAACATTTGCTATAAGATGATATCTACATGACAACACTACAAATCTGTTTATCATCTCAAACAAAAGCACAGCACAGCAACTTAAATAATAATTGTTTGAATAATCATGATCTCAATATTGACCAAAATAATCATGATAATGATTTTTTTCCATAACTGAGCAGCCCTAGCAGGGAGTATAGTGCAATCTGTGTGTGTGTGTGTGTGTGTGTGTGTGTGTGTGTGTGTGTGTGTGTGTGTGTGTGTGTGTGTGTGTGTACTAGCTGCCAGATGGAAGTCTATGACTCCACAGCAGGAGAGATCACTACCATGAGATATAAGCAGCATAGCACTAAAAGAAAAAGACAAAGTACACATGAACATTACAGCACTGCAACAAATCCTCCTCAGACAAGTCCTGTTCCAGCTCAATCACCTGACACATCTCACTACTTCTATTCTCCTTTTCTGTTCATCTCTGGAACTCTGGATGAAATGAAATGACCACCAACCTCCACCCAAGTAACAGGGAATCAGTTTTCAATCATTGTTTCTCTCATTCCCAGGAGCCTCTTTTCTTTATGAACATGTAAAGCGGCTTCTATTAATACAAAAAGATAATATTTATCAATACCCTGGGTATAACCCTGGGACAAATCACATCAAATAGCAGTCAAGGTCTAATTTAAGGGTCTTTGACATCAAAAATGTTGGGAACTACTGTCAGAAAGATGAAAAATGGACCAGAGACAGAATCATCTGCTGAGCTGCTAATATTTTGTTGACCACTTTCACAGAACGTCATAATGAGGAGCTCAAAAAGGCTAAAATATCAAATATAAAGAACCAAAAACTACTTCTGACAGTGTGAAAAGTGATCAACAAACCATATAAACATAAGTATTTATATATATTAATGTTCACATCCAAGTTGTTCCCAGTAATTATCTGCTTTGGCTCCGATGTTTATGATCAAGTGTTGGTGGCACTGCAGAACCCAGAAGAAACAGAAAGGATCACTCTGCTGGCCCTGAGTCTCTAGGATGATTCATTATTTTCTAGTAAAGAGTAAAACAGCAGGTCAGGAAGGCTGTTGATGGACAGGAGGAAGGGCGGGGCTCCGTTTGCAGATGACTCTGCTTCTGTGACTTTTAAAACAAGCATTAAGTCAGTATCCTGGTTCAACATGAATACAATGCACTTGCAGAATTGGCCTCATGTCTACTCAGGCACATGATATCATCTCACTCAGATATTTCCTGTTGATCTCCACTGAATGCCCCCGAAAAAAAAAAAAAAAAAAAGCAGCCACAGCGTTTCTCTAGTTTGAGGAGTTGAGAGCGGGCAGCTGAGTCTGCCAGGGTAAAAGCAGCCTCCACCACTGCTGCTGCTGAGTAAACAACACAGAGTGACAGGAAGAGGTTAGAAACAACACCTCAGCTACAGGGGAAGTTCAGCTGTTGCAGCAGCGGTGATTAGGCAACGACAGTCAACAGGAGGAAGATATGGAAGCTGACTGCAAAACATACTGGTAAAGATACATATCCTACAACATGTGTCCAAACCAAGGCCCAGGGGCCAAACCTTGTGTGATTTATTGAGAGATGGAAAGTGAATAAACGTTTGAACTTAACAGAGACACGCTGGTCACATTGTCTTTGTACGACTTCATTAACTCCTAAATCTTTTCTCAATCGGCCACGAAGGTTGTTTAAAAACAGGAAAGTTTCTGTTTTTCCTTATTTTCCTTTGTTGAAGTACATCTGTCATTACTTTCTGGTACTTTCTATTCTTTAATATTTACCATTGCAACCCATTTTTCAGTCTGGTACCTAGTTCTATTATACATCCATGGTGAAGGCAGACATTCCTACCACCTCTACATCTGATAGAAATCATATTTAAATGATGGCTTCTCCTCCTCCTTCCATCTCCTGGTCTCATCCACATGTCTTCATCCATCCCCCCACCCTTTTTTGTTTTTAATCTGTCTCTGAGTCCTTCTCTCTGTTGCTGCAACTGCAGAGAAATCGAAGACATTTGACGGAGCGTGACGCCTGCTGCTAAAAAAACAAAAAAAACACCAGTCACATTTCCTATTTCCTAGCATGACACCACAAAATAAAAGCAATCGGCTGCAGATAGAAGCAGGAAAAGAAGGCGATAATCTGCATCACAAAAGAAAGCTTTAGAGACTCGAAAATGGAATATTATTCATGTGAGCTGCTTCAAAGTACAAGACTGTGCCATTTATTCACAAATGCATGGTGCACGCACCAATACACACGTTTCCAGAATGCTAAGACACAGAAAACACCCTGGAGGCTTTGCTGCTGCTAACCCTGAAGCCTTTTAGAAAGCAGCATTAAGATATCAGCATGGCAGCTGCTTTATTCACACTTTGCTGCTTTCAGGAACATTTGTTAACTCACGATTTTCCCCGTTTTCATTAAACTTAGGCCCCAACCACACAAATCTATATATCTATATATATTTATTATCCTCACACTTTTCTATCCAATTCTGCCTCTGAATCACACCAACAAGGCACATATCCAGAGATTTGTCAAACTACATAAACAAGTGTAGAGATTCAACAATATCAGATGGAGTAGATTTGTGTATCCACGTGTTTATGGATCTTTTTTCAGATTCATTACATCAAAGTAATAACTCTGAAATTTTATGCATGTATTTTAACCAACTACAGGCCTGGCATGGTATCGCAGGCTTTTAGGCAGATCGTATTGTGTTGAGGTCTCTGTGTACTCAGATATTTGTTAATCAGATCAGTGTGTGGAAGGAGATTTTTTTTTTAATCTGATGATTAAAACAAATCTAGACTAGTGTAGCTAGGGCATTAGATAAGCACCACCATAAGGAAAAGATAAATATTAATCAATGCTGCTGGATATTTTGACAAAAATCCAAAGGAATCACCTGCAACTAGAGAAAGGAATTTTTTTTCAGCTTTTTTTCTTTGGTGTGCCAACGTATTTACTTCAAAAATAATATATTTATTTCCTAATTAATGTGTAATGTCCAACCTGTAATATATATATATAGTAGCCTGTAATATATATATATAGTAGCCTGTAATATATATATATATATATATATATATATATATATATATATATATATATATAAAATATATTTTTACCACATTATTTACTTTGAAATTGTAATTAATTGTAATTAACGTGTAACATCCGAATGTGTGTGTGTGTGTGTGTATATATATATATCATCAGCTCGTTGCAAGTCTATCTGTCGCAACAATCATGTGTCAGCTGTGAGTCACATGACCAGCACTTCAATTTCAGTCACACCTTGTCAACCCCCGACCTTGAATCTTTAACTCATGGGCAGGTTATTACAGTATCATAAATACTACAGGCGGGTAAACACTGACTGACATGTGTATATACATGAAGTATAAATAGAAATATTAAATCCTGGATTTTCATGCAAATGCAAAGTTGGAGCTAGATCCTTCATAGAGGCAAAAAAACAACAATCATGTTTGGTCTCACCTGCTGTGACCTTGCTGCAGAACATATGCAACAACCGTCATTGCATCACAGCTTTTAAGGGAAAATCTGGCAATATTTCCTGCAGAACATCTACCCTGCGTTCCTCTTTCCACACAAACCAATACATCACAGCAGCAGCAGCAGCAGGATGATGGTAGCAGCCACATATTGATGCTAAACACCCTTCTACAGTTGCAGTGACAGTCCGCCGCCCGTGACTTCATCAATCTTTGTGTCTGCATCGATCCTGGTGCTATCAACAGGGGAAAAAGGCTGCATCTGCCCACAATGCAAATAAAAACATGCTGTTTATGTCCATGAGGGTTTGAACCCTCCAGATCCTGGCGTTGCATCATAAGCGTGGTTTACAAAAAAAACACTTAAATAACTTTTGAACCATTTATGTTAGAAACAAGCTCTAAAAATGAGTTCTCTGCAGCTTTCTGGGGCACTAGAATGGCACATTTACAACAATCACAGCTGAGCAGTGCACATAGACACAGGTACAGAGAGCTGGAGACAAGCCTGCAACTGTGTGTGTGTGTGTGTGTGTGTGTGTGTGTGTGTGTGTGTGTGTGTGTGTGTGTGTGTGTGTGTGTGTGTGTGTATAAAGCCATGTCACAATAATCCTCTATTGAAAATTGATATAAGCCCTTTAGAAATAATCCATCCCTCCCAAAAAAAGCAATTATGAATTTAAATAAATGAGCATTTTTCTTTCTTTCAGCTTAAAGAAGGTGTCTTCTTCATCAGACAGCACCAGTGTATAAAACTCTATTATCCACTAAATAAAACAAAAACAAACAGTAGAATATCCAATTATTATCTGCAACTCAATGCTGGAAAAAGGTGTATATGCACATCTAAATCAAACTTTTCACTTTGGAAAAAACCTAAAATTCCCTGGATGACTTTGGAGCCACTCGACAAAACACACACATTTTTTCCCCAAACATCAAATAAAATTTAAACACATTTTAAACGCGTTTCTTCACACTGCAGCAGAACAAGGTGCCGCTGATGATGTAGGAGAAGCTTCTAATTGGACCAAAAAACACGGCACCACATATCCAGGCGTTTTCTTTTGTGTCTGAGGGCGTTTAAACAGCATCGATCGGTACAGGTAACAACCAGCCATGCAAATCATCAGTCCTGATTCGGGCTCCGGTGCACGTACCTGGGCACACAGCTGGGCGAGGAGCGGTCCACCTCCCAGGTGGCGTACAGGTTCATGTGGACCGGCCGGTTGGAGGTGATGCTGACCGGCTTGGAGGGCTGCATGTGCGGCGAAGGCACGCCGCCGGTCCGCGGGAGCCCTCCCCGCTCCGACATCCTTCCCGGAGCGAATGGACTCAGGAATACAAGCCCGTCTTCTCCGTGTGTGTGTGTATGTGTGTGTGAGTGTGTTTTCTGCAGGCTCCTGGTTTTGGTGCAAATCCCGTCTTATTTATTTTATTTTTTTTAACCCCGGAGACAGACGTCAAATCCCGGAGTCTGCGTGTCCTCCGTCCCCCCGCGCAGCTGCTGCTGTTTATCGGTGCAGGAAGCGGAAATTTCTCTCGCCGGAGTCGCACGATGCTCGGAGAGGTAGTGAGAGAGCGACGCTCTGACGTCGCTGCGTACTGACGTCACGCCTCTAGAGGACGTTCCAGAGCAGTTTGTTACCTTTAACCCCTCGCTGCCTGAATATATTTACTGTTTACTGTTACTGTAAACAGTAAATAAGAATTATTTGTGTTTTTACTTTCAATCTGATGCTAACTTAAGTAGAGATTGTTAATGTATCTATAGCACATAAAATATGTTTGATGCTAATTAGCAACAATAGACATTAATGGAACCAATAGTAGATTTATTATTGAAGACACAAAAATGTTTACAATTATTTACGCTATTATTTACACTATAACTATGTTACTATAACTATATACTAACTACTATACTATAACTAGTAACTATAACTATATACTAACTACTATACTATAACTAGTAATTATAACTATATACTAACTACTATACTATAACTAGTAACTATAACTATATACTAACTACTATACTATAACTAGTAACTATATACTAACTACTATACTATAACTAGTTACTATAACTATATACTAACTACTATACTATAACTAGTAACTATAACTATATACTAACTACTATACTATAACTAGTACTTATAACTATATAACTACTATAACTAGTAATTATAACTATATACTAACTACTATACTATAACTAGTAGCTATAGCTATATACTAACTACTATGCTATAACTAGTACTTATAACTATATAACTACTATAACTAGTAATTATAACTATATACTAACTACTATACTATAACTAGTAACTATATACAAACTATTATACTATAACTAGTTACTCTAACTATATACTAACTACTATACTATAACTAGTAACTATAACTATATACTAACTACTATACTATAACTAGTAACTATACCTATATACTAACTACTATACTATAACTAGTAACTATAACTATATACTAACTACTATACTATAACTAGTAACTATAACTATATACTAACTACTATACTATAACTAGTTACTATATATACTAACTACTATACTATAACTAGTAACTATATATGAACTATTATACTATAACTAGTTACTATAACTATATACTAACTACTATAGTATAACTAGTAACTATAACTATATACTAACTACTATACTATAACTAGTAACTATAACTATATACTAACTACTATACTATAACTAGTAGCTATAACTATATACTAACTACTATAGTATAACTAGTAACTATAACTATATACTAACTACTATACTATAACTAGTAACTATAACTATATACTAACTACTATACTATAACTAGTAACTATAACTATATACTAACTACTATACTATAACTAACTATATACTAACTACTATAGTATAACTAGTAAATATAACTATATACTAACTACTATACTATAACTAGTAACTATAACTATATACTAACTACTATAGTATAACTAGAGACCAACTAGAACAGGGGTCAATCAAACAGTCTGTGTCCACTTCTTTGTTTTCTCTTTGTAAAGTCATCCAGTGAATTGGACCCTTTGGTTCTTACTGGTGGAATTCATTCATCAGTTGTGGTTCTTGTTGAGGCTCAGATGAACTTTGCACTTTGAGCATTTGAAGACAGTCTGGCCTTTACATTTTGGTCATTTACAGTGTTGCTGCTCACTTTCAACCACTGACCAGTGACCCACAGCATCTGAATCAGCTCCTGTGTTGGAATAGCCTTAGCTGGACCTCCATGTTTCTTCTATTGAAACTCACTTTAACAAACCAGCATTGGGGGTAGAATGTATATGCTACCTCTGCTGCAGGGGGAATGGAAACGGTTTGATGGGAATTCGTAGCAACAGGTGTTAAGGAGTTAACAGACAGTCGTGACAGACCACCTGTAGCAGCACAACTGACAGTGGTAACAAGAGCATGCATGTTGGCAGAAAACAAGAGTGTGATAATTCCCGCTGACTCAGAATATGTCTCCTCAGTGACACATGATTTCAGCAAAATTCATCATCACAGCAGCAGTTTAACCAATGCATCAGATTGAATCAATTGAATTTTATACAGTTGTAATAATGTCTACTTACACAAATAATTAATTCTTTTATATAATTGTAAATATATTCAGGCATCAAGGGGTGTCATGGTTGATCTGTCACAATACACAATTATGTGGATCATAATTCTCTTGACGATTGTTTAGATGTGATCTTGTGCTTGAGGAAGTGTTAATCAAATTCATTCAGTCATGTAGAGGTTTTCCAGCCCTGAGTTTTCTCCATGTGATAACATTCTTAAATGTGATGCTCGGTTTGTGTAAGTCACTGTACAGACTGACAGAATGTGAGAATACATCCTGTCATGTGTCTATGTCTCATGGGACAGTATTTATATTCACATTCACCACAATTTGATCTCCAGAGGATGGACCAGTTTAACTCTCATGTTGTGTTCCCAGTCTAATCTGACTGTTTCAGAGGTTTTCTGGTTAATTTGATCAGAGTCAGATATAAGTTCAGATCCAATGAGACAAACAGGCCATAAATAACAAACAGAAGTTCAAAACTTGTAATGTTCCCTAGAAGGTATGTTGATAAAAACAAGTCTAACACAACAAGAGGTGATAATATCTGTAAATATATGTATTATTACAGTTTTTTATGATGAGTCCTTTGACCAGGAACGCCAAGTTAATTATATCAAACAACAGGACATGAGGGTTAAATAAACATAAAATAAACATCTAAAAAATCTATTCCTCCTTTGTATGTAAAGAAATAACTATTTACACAATTACTCAACCTTAAATTTACCAAAACAGGAAAGATGACATAAGAAAAAAAAGTAAAAGTTAACTATATAAAGTCTCAGTTAATCCATGTTCATGCATTTCAATTAGAAATAGTTCTTCACTGAATTATATTTCGTATTTTCAGCAGCAGGTGAAGTTATCTCCTGCCTTACAAACCATTTATAATCAAAAACTGTAAATATTTGAACATTGAGCCCTGAACAATGATCACTCACATTTCCGGGCAAATATTTATATCTTGGGGCTGTACTGGGATACATTTGCACGGTTTCCAACTGTAAAAAACATCCATATTTATCTGATACCTGCCTATTTACGCAGCCCCCATTAAAAGCAAATATATGTTGTGCTTTTGCCTGTTTAGCATTAAATACAGAGCACATGCATCATGTTTTAATGTATTGTTTTGTCAAAAGCCAGAACAGCTGACTACTCTGGTTATCATTAGACAAACAATTCCATTGATGATTAGGACCAATATCACACACGGAAATAACACATTTTCTTTACAATGACATTGATTTAAACCACATTAAACAGCACTTGGAGCTAATATTTATCATCATTCACTGGTTTCCCTTTACGTCACCTTTGTATGAGAAAATATTGAACTTATATAACAGCAAGGCCTCTGGTACAGGAAGGAAAATCCATAATCCATATTATATTATATATTATATAGTATATGTTATATTCCAGATTCAGTTGGTTTACCGGAGGTAAATGTTTGAATTGTTCTATTTTGGGCTCATGTGGTGCGCTGCTGACTGATGTCTCAGGTGTTGGAGAAATTATTCTCATTAGTCTCTCACACACACACACACACACACGCCCACACACACACACACACACACACACACACACACACACACACACACACACACACACACACACACACACACACACACACACACACACACACACACACACCTTCTTATAGCTGTTAAGAGCCAGCAAACAAACAAAGGCACAGAACCAGTAGAGTCAGTAAAATCAGCCTCAACTTCTCATGTCAAGGAAAGATTTTTATTAGAGAACATCATCTGCTAATAAGAAGGGAGGAAAGTAGAAAACATTCTGGTTTCAAGCTGTAAATCTATTTAAAAATATATTATGGACTCTTTGTGTCACGTCTTAACCTGTGGACCTAGAGAAAACATAAATAAATACATGGGGAGTTTGGGTGGAGCTATTTTTTTCAATTTTGTGCTTTATTCTAGCTGGATGTACTTCAACTCTGTACATTTTAAATTGTTTCTGTCACTGCATACAACTATCTGACAGGTGTTAGCTTTATTTAAACCCAAGATCATTCAGTAAACCCCTGTAGTTGTAGAGATATACTGCATTAAGTCATTTTATAGAGATAGACTAGAGATAGAACAGGTTAATAATTAATAATCACCAACTGGAAGCTCTGTTTTGCCCTTTTCCTTTCTCCTTGCTGGAACAGACACCTGCTGTAGCTCCTCAGGGTTCAGCCAGAAGCAGGTGACAAACAGCACCAACGCCCATCTCTGAAAATATGAATCAGTGTCACAGACGTCAGCATCGCAGCAGGCTGAGATCAGCTGCTGGGTCTCTGTAGGAAGATCAAGGCCATGATGCCATGATGATGACTCAGGATCAATTAGGTCCAATTTAAAAAAGAAAAAGCAAGAATCTATCTATCTATCTATCTATCTATCTATCTGTCTATCTGTCTATCTGTCTGTCTGTCTGTCTGTCTGTCTGTCTGTCTGTCTGTCTGTCTGTCTGTCTGTCTGTCTGTCTGTCTGTCTGTCAAGTTTACTTACTCCAGATAGTGAGCTACATTTTTGGTAAATCTTGGTGAAAATTGTCCAAAATTCTGAATAAAAGACAACATTTGGTTGTGAAACAATGATGCTCACATGTCAACAGCAGATTTTGGAAAATAGGGTTAGAATTTTCCATATTTGCTTATTTTCCATAAGGCAACAAATCTATTTTAGAAGATGAGGAAAAAGATCAAGTTCAATTTTTATTTGGTGAAATTTTCCCAAATTCTGAATAAAAGACAGTGGTTGTGAGGATACAGGATATCCTGACCATGTGACCTAATACATATGTATGTCCTTCAAAATAAAAGCTCCCTTTTCACTTTAACTGTAAAAAATAATCATTTTTTTTAGTTTATTACAGTTTTTAAAATAATTGTTGCCATATGGCAACACTATGCAATAGAGGGTTAATTAAAACATATTTAAGAACACAGTAAAATCTATTAAAAGAACCAGATAAAAATATTTGTAATATTTACAAGGGGTCAGAATATTTTTTTCCAGTGTATGAAAGCTGAAAGAGGAACAACTGAAAATTTACAACTGTAAATATAAATATGTAAAATTATATATATTTTAATCACAGGAAGTGGAGGTTTCCTGTCCTGCTGAAGAAAGAATCTAATTCTCATCTCAGAGGAGAATCTGTCTTTTTATTCCCAACAGCAGAGCCATGCAGAGACTTTTATAGAGGCAGGTGTTCAGTAGTATAGTAGGTTATTTATAATAGTCCACTATATATAGTCTAGTATAATAGTCAATATAATAGTCAAATCTGATGTGAATATCCATAACGTAGCCTTTCCTCCAGAAACACAGGAATACCACTAATTAGACAGTAAAGTGATGAATGTCTCTAACACACTTTGTCCATGACTAAAGAAACTTTTTCCTCTTAAAGCAGCACATTTGGTGCATTTAAATGCACCTTGTTGCATCAGGATCTGTTGAAGTTTATTCATGTTTTAGTTTCCATTTGTTGAAATAGTCACTTTCTTGTTTTATTACAGACCTTTAATGATCAAAACTAAATAATAAAAATGTTGAAGCAAAACCAGTCATCTATCCAGATTCAATTCTGTAGAGTCAGAGTCAGAGTTGTCAGAAAACAATTAGATTTGTATTTTTAATACATTTATAAATCTGCCAGGGCATCAGGATAATCAGTTGAATGCTCTTTTTAACATGCTACTCTCACCAGCTGCTGCCATTGATGAAGAGATTATGGAGCAGGTTGAAGTTGTGGTCAGGAGATAATCTCAGGCTCCTTCTCACATGGCACAAATCTGCCAGGTCATCAAGTGATGCTGCACACTCTGTAAATCCAGCGTCACAATCAATTAGCTTCATACTGTCCCTTAATGCAGCAAGAGTCCCATTCACTGCTATTCACTGGCCACTGATACACACCTATACACAGCCTGTGTACCACGGCCTGGAGACTATTTGCATATTGTAATAGATTCTTTGACATTTTACCTGGGATTAATAATTAAAATATATATTAGAGCTGCAAATGACCAATGTTTTTCATTATAGATTAATCTGCAAATTACTTTTTCCCAATTTATCAACCAAGCATTTTGTTGATAAATTGTCAGAAAATAATGAAAAATGGAGTTTATAATTTCCCCATAGCTCTGGGCTTTGTGTTCAAATTGCTTGTTTGGAGAAAAAAAACAAAAATAATCAGTTTATTATTATACATGACAGAGAACAGATTGTCAGGGATTGTGGCGTTTCTGCTCGATCAATTGGCTCGATTAACATTATCAACGAATAAGGAGCTTTTTACTTTTTACCAAATTATCTGCAGGTTATCTCCTCTTCTTCAGAACAAATAGAAACAGGGAAAAATCAGTGTTTCTCTTAGTTAAAACAAAAAAGCAGCAAGATTTAATGAAGGCTATCATCAAAATGAGGCTTAAAATTAGATTAAAAAAAAGTCATTTCATAGCAGCTGCAGGTTAACTGATGCACTGATACTTTTAAGTTAAATTCACTTTTGTATAAAACATTAGTATAAGTTAAGAAAATGTTAACCCTCTATTGCATGAAATATCACTTAGACTTAACACGGTTTAAATAATAGATGAATTAAAAAAAATATATAATAAGAAGTTTCATGCTATAAACAACACAAAAAGCATCAGGATTTAATTACATGTCATCAAAATTATATTTAGTATCTACTGATACTTTTACTGTGTTGTTGCCTTTAGTTATAGATTATACAGTATATACAGTATATATATAGAGAGATAATCATAGGAAATTGTCTATATTATTGTAATAGCTGTAATAGAATAGAGTGTGAGGGGAGGAATTAATAAGTATTTTACTTCTTAAGTATTATTACTATTATTCCTTAAATTAATAATTAGGAGACAGATATAGATGCTGTATTTAGTGGTTAGTGGAGGGATAGGAAGGAAAAAGAGAAAATGGAAAACAAGGAAAGAAGATGAAAAAAGGATGGATTTGATTTGGTTTGTTTTATGTTAAAAACAATTGATGGCAGCTTCAGGACATTTTGTGGCAGCCATGTACCTTCCTTAGTGGAAGTGTTTAATATAAACAGTCCTAAACATCCCAAAAAAGACACATATTTGACCTTTAAGACAAGACATTCGACATTTACAAATGTCAAATGTCTTGTCTTAATAAAATGACGCAAGTACACGCTGTGTGTGTGTGTGTGTGTTTGTCCTATAGTGACCAAGTCAGCAGGGCTGTTGCAGCCAATTAGGTCAGTGTGTCTCCAGTCAGCTGACCGTCACCTCCAGGCTCTCTGCTGCCCTCTAGCTGAACAAACTGCAGCTTGTTCTTCCACCAAATCTATAAAGAGGTTCACCCTCCAGTCGACTAGCGCCCACAAGCTGCGGCACTGAATAAAAGGGCGGATTTTATCGAACATGAGTCATTTTATCAGAGTGATAATATTAATGTTAAACCTCTATTACATGAACCATTACATAGACATGGTAAAAAAAGGCTTTGATTTTTAAATTCTGTTTAAAAATCTTAGCAAATTGTCAGCAGAAGAATAAAAAAATAGAAGCTGAGGACAACTTTAGTGGGGTTTTGTATTTATTTATTTACAAAAAAAAACAAAACTGAAATAAACATGGTTACATTGGAAAGAAAGAAAAACCAAGACTTAAAACTTAGGCCTAAACAGGAAAATACACCTCACCGTTCTCATGACTGATTTACAGGAGATAAAATCCATTTATAGTTTTAAAAAAGACAAACGTGGGTTTCTGTCACTGATCTAACAGCATTCTGT
Organism: Lepturacanthus savala; assembly: GCA_030544235.1. NCBI lineage: Eukaryota > Metazoa > Chordata > Actinopteri > Scombriformes > Trichiuridae > Lepturacanthus > Lepturacanthus savala. The sequence continues at coordinate 5,017,737 of CM060483.1, read as the reverse complement.
TCCTCCTCCTCTATTCCCTAGAACTTGAATTCTTTGTATTTCTTGGCACCGCCTCGTGTGTCCTGTGGCTGAGCTTTCCTCTTCTTTTGCTGCACGGAGAGAAAAAGTGTTTAGATTATAAAACTGTTATAAAGGTTTACACCCCAAAACAGCCCCGATCAAACGGTTAAAACTGTTTTCATTCATTTCTCTTATTCACCAGAGAGAGAGACAGGCACAGGGTTTTCAACCAACCAATCTTAAAATAATGGACCAGATCTTCTGCTTATTTTAATAAGCTCTAGGTTTGAAAAGCTCCATCATCATCTTATTGGCTTCTGTAACACTGACATCTCCTCCATTTAAAACAAGTCATTACAATGCTGATGCATGGCTGCAGCTGGGAAGAACCTGCCTTATTGCATTAGAGCGTTTTGTTAACAGTTAACAGCCGAGCTCCACAAGAAGAATTTCCCATGATGCATTAACATTAACTCATAAGGATGACTAACTGGTACTACCCTGGAAAGGTTTGCCTCATCATTTGAAGATAAATGCCCTTTTTTGGACTCATGTAGGATTATATTGTTTGTATACTAATTATATTATCATTTCTGTGGGAACTATACAGCTTTTCTTTAATATTCAATAAGAAAATGTCCACGTTCAGACTAGATTTCAGCACCAGACGTGTGATTTTAGATTCGTGGAGCGTTTGTACCTTCTGTTTGGCGGCGTGCTCGGCCACCATGTCGCTGAAGTCCTCCTTCTCCACCTGGGCCTGCTGCTCCCTGACGTGCTCCTCATATTTCTGGGTCATGGCCATGGGGTCCAGCTCCAGCTCCTCCGGGGCCAGGGCCACCTCCACGCCCTGGGACTCCTGGCCTCCTCCCGCCTTACGAGCCGCCATGGCCTGGAGACGAGGAGAGGTGAAGGTGAGGAGAGTTGGAACACATTCAGATCTGGTGAGTCCTGAATCAATAAGGTGACTTACCCCTGAAATATCATAGATGTGAGTTGAGCCCATCATGGCGGCTCCTACGGGGCCAGTTCGTCTCTCTGGGAGGACGGTGAACAGCTGGGGCGTCTCATTCCTGAAAAACAAACAAAGATACAACTACTGCAGAGTTCTACCCCAAAAAAAGCCCTGATCTAAATGTTGAAAGCTGCTGTAGCTGTAAATGTTTGAATTACATTTTCTCCATCTTAAAAATCACATTCTCACATACTTTAATAAACTGTGACTAAAACATTTTTCATGTCTTATATAAATGTTTTTTTCCAAATACTAACAAAAGAAAAATCAGTGAACAAACAATGTTTTTAATTTAAAGATTATTAACTTCAGTTTAGTTTTGCTAAGTTTTTAATGTGTATTTGCTAGATTTAGTTAGAGAGGGATGCAGTGAAATGAAAATTTGTGGTCGAGGCCAAATAGAATAAAAAACACTTGGATAAATACCGAATATCAAATGCAATTGTTACGTTTTTAAAAATTTTAAAATATTGCATAAATAGTCTAGAATAAATTTTAGACATGTTTTTCAAAGAAACATCTCTGGTACGTGCACACAGAGAGGAGCAAATGCTGCAAACACAAATGATGCAAAACCAAAAACACACAAAAAAAATATCCGTTACATGGTGACTGTGTCTGTTACCATGGTGACCAAGTCCGAGTTTCAGTTCCCTCTCTTTCTGGAACTGATACCTCCGTTTCCCTCATCTCAGGGTTAATTTAATCTGAGTTTTTATATAACCTGACTCCTGGATTAAACTTTATTTCAGTTAACGAAAATGTTTTTTCCATTTCTATTTTCATTATTTTTTTTAATCATATCTTTGTAGAGGCACACTAAATTCTGAATTGTATTTGGTAGATTCAGCTCAATTGTTTCACACAACTTGTGAAATACACAGTTATGCAAATGCTGCAAAATTATCTCCCAGTCTCTAGTCTCTTTGAATAAATCTATTAGCAAAATATGCAGTAAAACAGCAGGATTCTGGGAGAAAAATCAGCGTGACTCACCCGTCCATCGCCTCCTCGATCTTCTTCTTCCTGAGCTCGATGAGCTCGGGGGTCTCCATGCCGGCAGGAACTGATGAGAAGCCTCCTGGTGTGATGAGCCCGCTGAAACCAGCAGAATCATAGGCAGAAGGTTAAGGTTTCATTATTGTCCCGGCTCCAAGGAGCAAGTTACTGCGCTAGTAGGGATATTAAGTAATGAAATCTTGAAATCTTTGAAAAGAAATCTAGGTTTCAAAGGGTTAAGTATAAAATGCCAGTCATAGATTTAAATTAAAACGGGTTAAACACTTCATCTAAACCAAGCTGCTCAACATTAATACAAATCAGAATAAGTGGTTTTATTCCTGAAGTTCACAGGTCAGTTGATCTTGCACTAATGTTTTACTATAGGATTTTATTATAGTATATTCACGCCAATGTATCCATGTGTCTCTGCATTTATGAGTGTGATGTAAAATGAATAAAATTAGCATTAAAATTTACATCTCAGTGATAAGACTGGAGCAGAATTCTACAGTAGACTAGACCGAGTTCAAATAACTGTCTAATTTCCCCTTAAACACACTCAATGAAGAAGATTCCATTATAGCTTCTCCCTTCTGTTTTAGCCTCTTTTATAAATAGGAACCAAAAATCAGTTTAAAAAAAGCTAATTTAATTTCCACTGTCTTTGCAGCTTTTTCGAGTCACTGTGTCCATGGAAACGATGATTAACGCAGCTATAAATGTTTCCTTATGCAGAAAAGAGCGTCTGTTTTCTCTGAAGAAAACAACGTCACAGCAACACTATGAGATTCATATTTACTGATTTGTGATGCTGTTTGTTATTATAGGTTATTGCTGCATTTCATTTTAGGACGATTTCTGTAATTCTGAGTTGTATCTCATAGAAACAAACAACAAATCTGGGCTGAAATCACAGATATTTCCCTATACTTGCTCCAACATATTACCTGATAGAAACTATCTGCTGATTTCACCCTCTTCAACGTGTAAATTCAAGTGCTCATCTCTACATTGAGGATCTCCTATGCTGTAATTAAGCTGCTCAAGCTAAATGTGTTTTAAGTCATAATTGGGAACCTGTCTGCTGGTGTGAAGAATCCACTCTCGTCTGTTTTCTCCTCGTCGCTCTCCTCCTCCTCCTCTTCCTCTGAAGACTCCTCGTCTGAAGCCTCCAGCTCTCCCCACGGTGTGTGGTCCACCTCCTCCTCCTCCGCTTTGGCCTGGACAGACACACACACACACACACACACACACACAATATATATATGATCCAACAACAACAAGCGGCTGGAAAGGATCCTTAGTTCAAATTTCATCTTTTGAATCCTCCTACATGTAAGTAACTCCAAATTCATACCATTTATGACATTCATATTTTTAAAGCATGTATTAATTTATTCTACATGCTGTGCTGTTGAGTCCATCCTAACCAGCTGCATCACTGTGTGGTACGGCAGCTCTACTGCTATGGGAGGCTACATGAGTGTGCAACAACTACAGCTTAAAGTAAAACCACTGACCTACCTCATCCAGCTGGGACTGGACCAACATGTGATGCTTACTCCTCACTTTCTGCGCCTTACTCCTCACTTTCTGCGCCTTACTCCTCACTTTCTGCGCCTTACTCCTCACTTTCTGCGCCTTACTCCTCACTTTCTGCGCCTTACTCCTCACTTTCTGCGCCTTACTCCTCACTTTCTGCGCCTTACTCCTCACTTTCTGCGCCTTACTCCTCACTTTCTGCGCCTTACTCCTCACTTTCTGCGCCTTACTCCTCACTTTCTGCGCCTTACTCCTCACTTTCTGCGCCTTACTCCTCACTTTCTGCGCCTTACTCCTCACTTTCTGCGCCTTACTCCTCACTTTCTGCGCCTTACTCCTCACTTTCTGCGCCTTACTCCTCACTTTCTGCGCCTTACTCCTCACTTTCTGCGCCTTACTCCTCACTTTCTGCGCCTTACTCCTCACTTTCTGCGCCTTACTCCTCACTTTCTGCGCCTTACTCCTCACTTTCTGCGCCTTACTCCTCACTTTCTGCGCCTTACTCCTCACTTTCTGCGCCTTACTCCTCACTTTCTGCGCCTTACTCCTCACTTTCTGCGCCTTACTCCTCACTTTCTGCGCCTTACTCCTCACTTTCTGCGCCTTACTCCTCACTTTCTGCGCCTTACTCCTCACTTTCTGCGCCTTACTCCTCACTTTCTGCGCCTTACTCCTCACTTTCTGCGCCTTACTCCTCACTTTCTGCGCCTTACTCCTCACTTTCTGCGCCTTACTCCTCACTTTCTGCGCCTTACTCATCACTTTCTGCGCCTTACTCCTCACTTTCTGCGCCTTACTCCTCACTTTCTGCGCCTTACTCCTCACTTTCTGCGCCTTACTCCTCACTTTCTGCGCCTTACTCCTCACTTTCTGCGCCTTACTCCTCACTTTCTGCGCCTTACTCCTCACTTTCTGCGCCTTACTCCTCACTTTCTGCGCCTTACTCCTCACTTTCTGCGCCTTACTCCTCACTTTCTGCGCCTTACTCCTCACTTTCTGCGCCTTACTCCTCACTTTCTGCGCCTTACTCCTCACTTTTTACACTACTCATTCTGCTCATTCCTTGCACATTATTTGTAAATATCTGAACATATTCTGCTTACTTATAGTTTATATTTATATTCTATGTTACTCGTGTTATTTTATCTCAACTTTAATACCTGTTGATTCTTTTTATTCTTATTGACACAGCATTCATGTGGACAACAAGTAAGAATTTCACTGAACAGAGAAACTTGTTTCTAACCTGTGAACATAAACACTCTGAATCTTACTAAGATACTGTCAAGTGAGGGGAATATTCACAGAGTTTAAGACATATTTCCAAGCTGGTTCATTCTTTTTTCCCTGTTTTTTTTCATTGATTCTGAAGTCATGATTAATACAATCAATCAGAAATCACACATTTATTTGTTCATTGTCTATTGTAAAATGTGAAGACTCACGGTGTTGTGTGTGATTAATGGTAAAATAGGTTTCCTTTGTCATCCGTGCATGTGGTATTAAATGTTCTATGGTAATTTTGTCAACTCTTAACATTGTTAAATTTTAATATTTAGGTGGAGGCTTCAGATAAGCCCACTGGGTGCTGCTTCCTGTGCTGTATGGTTTTTGTTATCTCTTATTTTTTTTATATTTTCAGACATTTTTTACAGCTCAAAACATGATTTTTTACTGCACCCTTTACAATTGTCATGATAGTAGCTTTCATTGTGTCATTTGTGTATTGTTCATCTTAGATGAATCTTAGATCATCTTAGATGAACAATAAACAGTTCTACCTCATCAAGATCAAGTGTGACAATCATTTAGGAATTCAACTTTATAAAATCAAGAAGTGCTTTGCATATTCTGCAGACAGCCTGGAAGAACTCTGGTTTGTTGTGTTTTAGGTTTATGAGTTTGAGAGAGATGCTGTGGTGTAGTTACAGACCTGGAAGTCTGCAGCGTTGGTCCCGAACACGTCACCATACAGAGGTTTACCCATTTCATCTACTGGAGGCTTCCCCCAGCCTCCAGCATGGTAACCAAAAGTGCAGTTCTGAAAGAAGGAAGAACAAGAGGAGAACAAGGTTTTACTTCAAACTCATGTGAAAGGAAACAAGTTGGTTCATACAGTCAGTAATATGTGTTATTTAAAGGGAAATGTGTGTTTTGGCTGTTTTTTCTGCCTCCCGTCCTTCAACATTTGCAATAAAATCATTTTCTCTTTGATATGGATGAGCTACAAACACACAGGCTGAAAGGAGAAAAAAATGGCAAAAGAAAAAAGTCCAGAATATATGTGTTATTTACTTGTGTTTATTTTTCTGTTTTGTGCTGGACTTTCTTTAGTTTTTTACCTGGTGTACAGTTGCTACTGTGAAGAGGAAGTATTGATTCATCAGATCAACACGTTTCCTCTACACAGAACTAAGAATGAACAAGGTCTGATGCTGTAGCTACGTAGCAGAAGTAGAAACTAGACTTTAGAAGAATAAACTAGACTTTAGAAGAATAAACTAGACTTTAGAAGAATAAACTAGACTTTAGAAGAATAAACTAGACTTCAGAAGAATAAACTAGACTTGGCGTGTTGTAAGAGTAATAAATGACTAATGCATTGATTTTTGCTGTAACAGTAATGCATTACAGATGTAAAGTAACTTGCTATGCCAACGGTGATTATTAAAGGGTTTGTGGCTTTTTGAACATTCATACGTGGCATGTTCCTACCTCTGGGATGGGGGAGTTGAGTCCAGGGATCTTTAGGTTGGGGTAGGAGGGAGGCGGCCCGTAGCGCTGCATGGCGATCAGCCAGGGAGGAGGCACCTTGTGGGCGTTCTGTCGGAGAAGAAAAACCGACAACATGAGCTCATGAAGCAGCATCAGCTCCTCCATGAGAGTCTCAAAGCACATGAGTGTTCATTGGTGCTAAAAATATGCACAGTTCATCCATTTCTGCTGCGACTGAAGCTTTAAAGAGTTGTTTAATTGATAATCATCTTAGCTCAGATGTTGTGTTGATGTAAAATGATGCATTTAACAACAGGCTGAGTGATGTGATAACAAGTAGGGTCTGGTAAAATGCAGATTTTCCTGTTTGTCTCTAAAAGAACTAAAAAGATAAACATTTTCTTCATTAACTATAAAAGAGAAGTGACTACAAACGTAGTTTAGAGCCATGAACAATTTATTTTTTATAAAAACATCACTTAGCTCTCATTACTTTCAATTTTGTTTATTTGTTTTTAAAGGTACAGGTGCTAATCATTTCATTCATATTGGTGATCCTCTTAATTTCACCTCGTTTCCATTCATTTATTTCTTTCCTAATTGTTTTTGTTGTTTTTCTGTGGTTATGGTTTATTATACTCATTTGCTGTATATAATAATATATAATAACAGTTATTACAATGCCCAATAGGACATGTTTAGGGTTGGAAAATTCCAGGATTTTTTAAATTGGAATTAATGGGAATATATGGGAATAAACAGGAATGAATCCAAAATTTTAGGTTGATCCCTGTCGGCCACATTTTTGAGCCTAAAGTACAGGACTATTGAAGCCATGCATTCAAACCTGCGTATTATATAATAATATATATATATAATATATAATAAAACAGTTTTTGATAATTATGGGGTAAATATATTAGAACTATAATGTTTAACTTACTAATATTAAATAAAAATGTATTCATAGAGTAGCAAGCTAGCTGGTAGGTTTTTTTAATTTCTTTTCCGCGACCAAATTTATACATCAAGTATTTTGAGGATCATTCCAGTTGTTTACCCAAATATATTTCATTAGTTGCATTGCATTAGTGTTTGAAAAGCTTTTTTGTTATTTTATTCTACAGAAAAACGCCACGTTCACCATCTGATGTGTGAAATCATGTCTCACAAGCTAATGTTGTAAAGTTAAGTCTTAAAAAATTCAGCAAAACAAGAGTTTCCATTTTGGAATATTCCCAAAATTAAGTTTCTGGAAATTTTCTGCCTCTTTGCAACCTGAGACATGTTTGAGTTTTGTCCTCCAGAAATACAACAGCAACAGACAAACACTAGAACCGTGAACAAACTGCACTCAAACGTTTTACTCCAGATGTGTTGGTGGAACTCACAGGTCCGACCGGCATGCCCAGAGCAATACGCAGCTCATCAGATAGATCACCAGGCTTCTTCTCTTTCAGCCGAGTCTCAAACTCTTTACCCTGCAGGCACAAAAACACACTTAGCAGCTTCTTTTTAGAAAACTCCAGTTACTTCCGGCATGAGCAAAGAAAACTATTTGAGAACTTCTCAACATAAATATGAAGAAGAAACGTTACATAACGTGAGTCATACCTCATAGTACAGGTCTCCGTGGATGGTGAGCTTGGGTTTGATTTGCCATTTGAAGAAGGCGTCGTGGAGCTTCTGGTAGTCGATGTCGATCTTCCCCATCTTTGGACGAACCTTCTCCCTCATTTTGGTTTTCATGGTCTTGGCATCCTCCTAGAAATGGACGAAGAAGCCAGTATTGAATCCCTGTGCTGGAGGTTGTCCGACTTACCCGTTTTAAATGGTTTTATAGAGACTCCACCTTCTCCTGCAGGGCCTCCCTCATCTCCTGGATGCCGGTCCTCTTGATGAACTCCGGCAGCTCAAACGGAGGCTTCTCTATGCCTCTCTTGCCCTGCAGGTACTTCCTCTTGAAGCACCAGTGGCGAGGAACCGGCACTGTGTTCCTGGTGGCCTTCAGGTGGACCAGCAGCTTGGGCTCCTGGGCCGTCACATCGTGCATCTCCACCACATCTGGACGAGCCACCAGCTGGAGCCAGGGGGCAGGGAGACAGGTTAGATCAAGGGTTAAAATTCAAATTCATCGATGGAGGGGACAATAAGAAGTACATTTTCAGAGAATAATTTATGGAAGGGACATGAAAAAATATACTATTATTAATCTGTCTTAACGCCATCATCAAGGATAATAAATATTCATGTTAACTGACCTGTTTGAGTTCAGCTACGGTCAGCCTGTTCATTCTCCTCAGCTTCTTCTTTGAGAGTTTGGGTGCATCAGGTCTGATGTCCTGCACAGGAAACACATCCCAAACATGTAAAACCAACAGCTATTTCTATTTCTGTCGTGCTTTCAGGCTGAAAGATTCAAACCTCGTCACTATCGTCGCTGTCTTTCTTCTCCTCCTCGAATCCCTTCTTCCGCAGCACTGACGTCTCCTGCTTTTCCGCCTTCTCTGGCTCCTTCTCCTTTTCTTTCTTCAGATCATCTGTCAGCTGGAGAAGAAGGAAACACATTCATTAAAATAAAACCTCAAATGTCTCTAACCCATTTAAACCAGGACCGCATGTGTGCATTTTAACCTTTAAGACAGGGGCACTCTTATGCATTTCTACCCTTAAATCTGTGAAAGCAGATACGCAATTTCGTAGTTTTCATCACTTTTCCGACTATTTTCGGACTTATTGCCAATCAAATACAGCAATAGCAGAGGTAGACCGCGATTACTGAAAACTAAAACCATAATAACGCAGCAGTAACACACCTGGACACCAGGAGTCCAGTTGATTTACCTGCAGACCCAACTCCGCTGCAGTATTTGAGAAGATTGTTAGGGAGCAACAAGTCTGTAAGGTGGGTTAAAACCTTTATGGACTTTGTATTAACGTGGGACTGATGATGCTGCTGATCATTTACGACTGGAAACTACATAAATACCTGTTCAACACCAGCCTTGACAAACAGACTGCAGGAATCTGGAGGTAATAATATAATAAATAATTAAGTACATTTAATTTGTTCTAGTTTGTTGTTATACAATTTGTTTGAAATGTGCTATATATATATATATATATATATATATATATATATATATATATATATATATATATATATATATATATATATATCCGTGTGGTTTGACTGACATCAACACACTGTCAGACACTGCTTTATTTTATTTAAATAGACACATTATCATTACTGCTACCTGTTCCACCTGATTCTGTTATTCTCTATTTCAGAACTTATACTTTTATATATCAGGCCTCTTTATTCCTTTTGAGAGATTTGTTATTCATGTTACTTGTTTTATTATATTTTATAGATGGTTCAGTGTTTTAAATAAAAGCCACATGTGTAAGCTCTCAAATGTTTTTTGAATTTAGTTTCTATCTGCTACAGAAGCTGAGATATCATCCTTTTACTAGACTGCGCTGCTGTTTTCCAGAAAACACACACAAACCGATAAACACCAGTCCTCTGCAGTCACCTTGAACGCCTCAAAGATCCTCTTGAAGAAAATGTAGTTGGGGTCGTAGATCTCCGGCTCCTCTGTGACGTACTCGATCTCCACCTCTGGCTCCTTCTCTTTCTCCTTCTCCTTCTCGTTCTCCTCCTTCTGCTGCTGCTCCACCTGCTCCTTCTTCTCCTGGGCTCGCTTCTTCTTCGCCCTCTTCTTGCGGTTCCTGCGTCTGCGGTTTTTCTGAGGAATAGGTTTTTGGCTCACAAGTTCAAATAACTTTACCGATTAATTCAATACATAAAAAAGGTTAGACATCCGTTGCGTTCTGTCTTAATTTGATTGTGATGTTTTAATTTCAAAAGGCTATAATATTAGAGATATATTAAGGATGACCCAATCTTTGTGTAGGGATTAAATCCACCCATCCATTTAGCATGTTATGTCATATTGCAGAAGCCTACTTTGATTATAGAACACTCATGAAATGCCACCTATTTTAACCCAACATTGCATAGTGTTGATGGAAACAATTAGTGTTTTTATTATACAAAAAGCTGTGTAATAAAATCTATGTTTTTACAGTTAGTTGTGAAAAGGGGGATTTTATAAGGACATACAATTGATGAGGTCACATGACCAGGATATCCCTATTGCTCCAGGACATTTGACATGGGAACATCATTGTCTCACAACCGAAGGTTGTCTTTTATTCTGAATTTGGAAATAAATTTATCTTGAATTTTATTTAGTTAATTTTTTTCTTGTTAATAGAATTGTAACCACATGGCAACCATATGTAAATATGTAAAATTCCTAGTTTATACAAACTAATGGTGTCCCATTGACTTACCCATTAATGTAATGTAATCTAATTTGCATATTATGATGTCACAGGGCAGGAGCTAACTTGGATAGAACATTCATGAAATGGCACATATTAACCCTCTATTGTACTGTTACTATATGGCAGCAATGACTTTATCTTAATTTTCCTAAAAAGCTGTGATATAGTATCTGTGTTTTTAAAGTTCAGCGTGGAAAGGGGGCTTTTATTTTGAAGGACATAATGTATGAGGTCACATGACCAGGATGACATGCAAGCATCCCTGTCTCACAATCGAAGGTTGTCATTTATTCAGAATTTGGAAAATTTTCACCAAATAAATTGAACTTGAATTAAATTCAATTTATTTTTCTAATATGCTAAAATAGATTTGTTTCCTTATGGAAACATTATGCAAATATGGAAAATTCCAACCCTATTTGACTAAATCTGCCGTTTTAGTCAAATAGACTTAATCAAAGAGACTTAAATACTTAATTCTCTGTTGGTGAAATTCTCTGATGCAACAACTGAAATAACAAGAGTATGACACGGCACTGACGACCTAACAAAGAACAGGTTTCAGAGAAATCTTACATCTTTCTTCGACATCTGACTGTCGTCGTCTTCGTTCTCAGACATAACCGCTGCAGAGTTGTTCATGTCCATCTCAGCTCCTTCACCGTCATCTTCTTCCTCTTCTTCAGGAAAGATAATAGTAAACCAAAGAATCAGAACCCAGTTCGTTTTTTTTTTTACACAATATTTGACATTTCTTGTTAAAAAAGGTACAAAATCCTAATTTTTGTAAATTAAATTATGAGACAAATGGACTTAACCAGAAACCAGCATGAACACACAATGTATATTTATAGAAACCTGATGAATGATGAATAAAACTGTATTTTAAAAGGTTTTTGACTTTCTCATCTTGTCAAACAGTATTTGTCACTAACACAAACAGACATATCAGAGTCTGTACATTGAAAAATGTCAAAATATCATTTCATCTTGTTTATATGATTTAGGAGATCGTTTGACAAGTAAATTGAAGTCATGATTAAAATTAAATTGCTCACCCTTAATCCCAATAGACGAAAACAATCAAGTAAGACATGGAGTAATCAGCATAAGAGAATCTTTAGGGTAGATTGGTGTCTTTACATTATTTTCCTCCTTTTCTGAAGAGGAATCACATGTGACTGACCTGTGGGGTCGGTGAGCTGTTCCTGTCTGATCTCCTTCAGCTGGAGGATCTTCTCCAGAGCCTGAGGGATCTTGGGTCCGCTGACACTGACCTCCTCGCTCTGCCAGGCCTGGAACGGAAGCAGCACAATGCCTTTCTTAATTGCTGAAAAATTATGCCCTCCCCCCATTCCTAGTCGAAAGAATGTAAAATCTACTTTCTTCTTCTGCTATGTAGCTACAGCATCAGACCTTGTTTATTCTTAGTTCTGTGTAGAGGGAATGTGTTGGTCTGATGAATCAATGCTTCCTCTGCTAATGCTTTAATTGCAAATGTTAAAGCATGAGAGAAAATAAACATCCAATAAACCCATTTCCCCTGAAATAACACATTCAAGACTGTATGTACCAGACTTTTTTGTGTTTGTCGGTCATTGATATCAAAGATAAAATGATTTTATTGCAAATGTTGAAGTGGAAGTGACAGAAGATGTTTGTGGAGGCGACTGTAGACCACCACGAATGAACTGACCAATCACAGCCCTGGAGGAACTGAACTGACCAATCACAGCCCTGGAGGTTCACGTAGACATGTAGTCAGGATTTACTGGAGATGAAGTCAGTCTACAACGTAGCTACGTAGCAGAAGTAGAAACTAGACTTTAGAGAGAAGAAGATGGGGTCAATTTGATATGATAATAAAGGTTTTTTCCCCCCATTTCCATCAGTGAAATGGGATTTTCTCCCCAGGCTCTGTGGTGTAGGAGATACAAAGACGCAATGACGTGCCTCTCTAACCACTTCTAGTAACTGCCTCTAGCAACAGCCCTAGGTTCCAGTTGGTGGAGATGGGGTAAAAGGTAAAGAGTGTGCTTGCCTCTCTGTTATCTTCTCCTGGAGGAGGAGGAACTCTCTGTTTCTGGATGGGCATCATGCTGACACCGGGAGGCAGCGGTCCACGAGGATCAATACCTACAAATAGACGATTGACAGATAATATTACATATTTGAATGTGATCATTGCCACCATAAATGTGGTGCATACCTTTCTAGAGATGAAACCACTTCTAAAAGTACAGTGTTTTCATTCTATTTCTTGCCCTGAACCACAGGTGTCAAACTCAATTTCACCCCAGGCTATATATTTTTGGCCTCTACATTCATAACAGTGAATAATGAATATTTATAACTAACCTTTTTGACTAGCTCTTCTCCAATTAGTTTAAACATTTATTTGATTTCTAATCTCACAGTAAATCATGCAAGTTCTCCAAGGGCCACGAAAATGAGGCTTCGGGCCAGAATTAGGCCCACGGCCCTCGAGTTTAACACTAACTAATCAAACTGTGACATGACAATAACTCCTTGTGACTTGGTAAATGTGCAGCAGGAATCTAATATCTGAACATGATACATGACTACAGCACCAGCATACTTCTCATTGTGCCAATAGGAGCCAGGTTTCTGGCGCCTGAGCCCATCTTAGCGATCTCCTGTTGACGCTCCTGTTCCAGCAACTGTTTAATAGGTGAAAAAACAGAGAGAGAGACAGGAAACGTGAGTAGAAGGAGAGGGGAAATCTGTCAACCATCAAAACTGACACAAGAGCTGAAGGACTTTGATATGCAAACATCAAAACTATACAATAGTTTATTGTGGAAAAAGGAAGGGAACATGTTAAAGTCAACGTGTGTCTCCACCCTCACCTGCTGCTTGGCCCTCTCTTCCTGCTGCAGCACCATGGCCGCTCTCTGCTGGACCATCTTCAGCTGGTCCTCCTGGGACAGGCCAGGAGGGGGCAGGCCTGGGGGCTCCATGCCCATATGCATGCCTGGTGGAGGGGGGCCTCCTGGCATCATGCTCATAGCCTGGAGCATGCCCATACTAGGGGGCATGGGCGGCATGGGCATCGGGGGCATAGGGGGGATACCCGGCATCTGTGGAGGAGGAAACACTGTGAGCTCAGCAAGTTTCATTCTGATTGTTGTCAAATTCTAATTGATTTGTCAAGTCACACTCTCTAGTCAATTCACTGGCACAAAGTATTATAAGGCAGTGAGAGAAATTAAATATATGCTGTTATAGTTGTTTAGATCACAAAATGGTGTAAAACATGTGTCCAACCCAAGGCCTGGGGGTCAAAACTGGGCCGCCACTTCATTTTCTGTGGCCCCTCAAGAGATTCACAGACTTGTGTGATTTATTGAGAGAAAGTGAATAAATGTTTGAACTTAACAGAGACACACTGGTCATGTTGTCTTTGTACGACTTCATTAACTCCTAAATCTTTTCTCAATCGGCCACGAAGGTTACAGTACAAAATACATGTAATTCAGTGTAAACCTTAACATGATGTGGTACCACTATCAAAGATAAAGCAAATGTCAATAATCAACAAACAGTAATAAACAAACATTACCTGAGAGCCGATTGCTTTGTCATCATTAGGTTTGCTGAGGAGGATCCCCGTCTACAGGAAGAAAAGACAGATGCACAAATGACTGAAAAGTTGCAAAAATGTTTCTTTAAATAAAAATCCACATTTACAACTGCATAGTTTGTAATTGACAACAGAACCAGGCTACAGACATGTAACTTGATATATAGTTGGATTTAGCTTTTTTTCATACTTAAGCAGCCCTATAATAGGCACATATACATTTCTGTAACATCAATATACATGAGTGGGGTTTTATACCTGCATCATGTAGCCCTTCAGTCTGTCAATTAGCTCCTCTCTGGGACCTGGAGGCAGAAGAAAACATGAATAAGAGAAGTAACGCTGTTAGAAACAGAAAAAAATAAGATTGTATATATGGGTCATTCCAGAATTGGAGGAGATATTATGTCCCACCCATCAAGTTTTAAATAATCCACATATAAAAGAGTAAAATATGCAGTTCCTGAGTTAATGTACTTGTTCTGAGACCAAATCTATAAAAACTAGGAGAAAATAATGCTTGAAAGTAGTTAAACTAAATAAGTCAGGAGTACCGCCTAAAATCCCACTTTTCATTTGTCCCAGCCCCCTAATGACCAAATTGAATCTCAAATAAAACAGTTAACATCAAATGTAAATTCCATTATTTTGGGATTATTTGTTTCATTGAAGTCTCTTGTAACTCTGGGAACATTTAATTTAATAAAAAATAATATTGGTGAACAGTGTGCCCTGCTGAATGAGGGCCACATCTAAGAGGTGAATGAGACCCACTGCTAGGTGAAATGTATGCAGAGTAGGGGAAAAACACTTTTTTCTTTCTATTGGTATCCATTTGAGGATATGCTGATCATCATTACGACAGAAGGTATTACAAGTTACTCAAAGAACACTTTGGTGGCATTCAGTTGTCACTTGATCTATAATCAAAAAGAATCCAGGTCTTACTCTATGCAACCATGTTACCCTAATTTCAACCCTGTTACCATATCATTTTAATTGAAAACAATCCTAAATTATTGTCTCAACTCAAAAGGGTTTGACCTACTTTCCTTTACAGACACAGAGACAGATTTCAAACTTTGTTAAAATTAATTTAAATCAAGTTATGTGTGAAATCAAATGGTTATCTAGATAGAATGTTACTTAATATTTACTTAATAGAAAATTAATTATATTTTATAATTCAATAATTTAATTCTTTCAGGTTGCTCAGTATTGGTAACAGGGTTGCACCAAGTATTGTAAACCGAAAATAAATCATGTAATAAATATTGTACCATTGATTTATTAGCTAATCAATATTATAGTTGCTTACCTACTGATGAATATGTAGCAGAAAATAAAAAATTGAAGGTTTATTTTTCAAGAATTTTGAAGCCCAAATGTCCTGAAATTCTGGAATGACCCAAATAATATATCGGCTCATGTAAATATAGGATTAGTTTAAGCATCAGCTAGTTTAAGGCAACTCTGACAAGTGCTCAGCTAAACCTGCTAGCCTACTGGTTAAACCAATAGACTGCTTAGCTTAGCCGGAGCAGGTAAATCCTATGAAGCTCGCCTTTATAATGGGTTATATTGTTTTTACAATGCGTTATTTGTATAAAAAGGGGGCGAACGTATATTTTAAAGCGTATAAACACACCACAAGCCCACGTTTAACTCACTGTAACGTCAGTGTTGCGTCTGGCTACTTAGCATTAGCAGTGGGGCTAAAGCTAGCTGCTGTTAGCTATAAACAGACCTGCAAGGAGGGTGCTTTCCCGGGCTTTTTCTTACCCATCGTAGGCGCTCCCAGCTCCGCCAGCTTGCTGTGCAGCTCCGTGTTGCTCCATGCGTTTAAAGCCGCGATTGCGCTTCCTAAATCGGACGGATGGGAGTCGGTCCCCGGCGGTCCGTCGGACGCCATGTTGAGCTTCTCTCAATGAAACAACGGCGCACACGCTAGCCCGGTGCGCTGCAAAGCATGACGGGACCGGAAGCCCTTTGCCGCACTCCCTGCTGGGAAATGAAGTCCAACAGGAGGAACGTCTTGTTTACTGATTCTAGCCGCTAGATGTCAATGTTGATATGTTGAACCTGGATTTGAAGGGGCCCAATTTGCTTCTTTAAATGTTTTAATTTTCGAAATGTTCTAAATTTGCATTTTTTATGGTTCTAAAGAAGCTAGTTAGACCTGTCGCGGCAATGTTTTCCCAGTGCATGATGGGAAACTCCTACTGTAGCCTGACCTGATTGGCTCCTGTGTGGACTAAAACACTTGTTTAAAAACAAATCTCATTCCCTGTCCAATTGTAATATTATTGCTGAATTACTTTAATGTCATATTTTGTGTAGTTGATGATAATACATTTTTTTTTTTACAATTTTTTATTGTTTTATATAGAAGTATAAATATATATTATATATAAAGAAATATTTTTGATTATTTCTTCCATATTTATATAGAAATGAGCAAACAGTAATGTAAGAGAAAGAGGAAGAAAAACAATTAAATAAACAATTGTTTATTAATAATCCATGAGGAATGAGGGGGATTAGGTCAATTTGGACTTCTTCCCACATTGTTTGGATGAAAAGATTTAATTGAATATTTAAATAAATGATTGCATCCTTTTATTTTTTTACAGGTTGTCTTTCTTTGTCCATTTGTGTATCATTTCTTGTTTTTGCTTATTTAATATATATTTATAGCATGAGACTGATAACCACTAACTAAATAACAGCTTTAACCATCTGTCTTCTGCAAACTACTAGTAGAGACATATGGATCAAACAGGAAGTGAATATATTTGTGCCATCACCAGATCTTAATACACATATTACAAGCATATCATGTCTTTTTAATATAACATTTTCTGTGTTGAAGGTCAATAAAATAAAAGCAATATAACAAATGCAAACTTTACAGGCATAAAACACCGCAGGGTTATTGATGTTCAGAATTAATGAATTAACTTGACAGTTTCTGCATCAACTATTTTTCAGGTTGTGGGTTGAAATCATAAATAAACTAGAAGAGCATGCAGGTGCAAGATATCAACGCCAGGTGGCCCCAAACAAGTGCCTGTCTGAAAGTCCATCTACAGCAATGTTACCAAACAACGAAAATTCAAGCAATTTAGAAACTAGGATTTCTTCTGAATCATTTCTAAGATGTAATTATCTGTTCATGGTAGCATTCCCAAGATTTGCTGAATGTTTGATGAAAACCTGGCCAGAACTTTTTGATTTAACTTGCTAATGGACAGACAAGGTTAAAGTAAGGTAAAAAATAGCCTAAATCAAACCCCATTTACAACAGAACCATTATGAAGTGATGTGATCTATATATAAACTACATATGATCTACATATGAACTGGAGAACAATACTTAATTCATTTTACAGGTCTGAGCACTTGTAAATGCATATCAACACAGATATGATTTATGTATGAACTACATATGAAGACATATATAAACTACATATGAAGACATATGAACTATGTATGAAGATATATGAACAGATATGAACTACTACGTACAATATTAACTACATATGGATGCATATAGTGATAATAACATATCCCTTGGTCTGGGTCCTTTCTGTGTGGAGACTCCAGTTCTCTCTATGTCTGGTGGGTTTTCTCCAGGTTCTCCAGCTTCCTCCCACAGTCCAAAAATATGCTGAGGTTGAGACTTTAAATTGTCCATCGGTGTGATGTCTGTGTAGATTCTCACTCATCCAGGTCATTGTAGTTAAGGAGTTTAAAAGTAAGCAACTGAACTTTTTCTTTGAGCTTGAAGACGCTTCACCTTTCATCCGAAAGGCTTCTTCAGTTCTAGCCTGATGATGGAAACCAGGAGCTATATCTCTGGAGCACAGAGGGTGGAGCTATAGACCACACCCCTCATCCCATAACAAAGGGTCACATAGGTCACCCTTCAAGGTGTGAATTTGGGATGAGAGTCGTTGTGGTAACGACATCAGAGCAGGACTCACAACGACTCTCATTCCATTGGCTCCACAATAAGCTGGAGGCCATCTGGGGTGTATCCCTGCCTTTCACCTGTAAAGTACTGGGATTGGCTCCAGCAGACCATGTGACGCTAAAGCTATAGCAGGTATAGAAGATGAATGAATAAAGACATATGAAGACAGATATAACTACATATGAACACATAGATGAACAGATATCAACTACTTAGGAAAACAGATATTAAGAAGTACATATGAAACACATATGAACCCTTATATGAACTACAACACAGTAGTCATAGAATTAAAGGCTCCTATACTTCAATGGGTTTAAAATATATATATATATATATATATATATATATATATATATATATATATATATATATATATATATATATATATATATATATATATATATATATATATATATATATATATATATATGGCAACATAATGTGCTAGATTTGCTATACAATTATATATCTTCGAGCAGCCCTAGAGGTAGCTGTTTTCAGCTACTCTAAGCTCATATGTCTATACAACACAACAATGAACATGAACAAATGACTATGAAGTGAAGCTGACAAGTTTATCCCCTTAACACCTATTAACATGAATTCACATCAAACCGTTTCCATTCCCCCTGCAGCAGAGATAGCATATACATTCTTCCCCCAATGCTGGTTTGTTAAAGTGAGTTTCAATAGAAGAAACATGGAGGTCCAGCTAAGGCTATTCCAACACAGGAGCTGATTCAGATGCTGTGGGTCACTGGTCAGTGGTTGAAAGTGAGCAGCAACGCTGTAAATGACCACAATGTAAAGACCAGACTGTCTTCAAATGCTCAAAGTGCAAAGTTCATCTGAGCCTCAACAAGAACCACAACTGATGAATGAATTCCACCAGTAAGAACCAAAGGGTCCAATTCACTGGATGACTTTACAAAGAGAAAACAAAGAAGTGGACACAGACTGTTTGATTGACCCCTGTTCTAGTTGGTCTCTCGTTATACTATAGTAGTTAGTATATAGTTATAGTTACTAGTTATAGTATAGCAGTTAGTATTTAGTTATAGTTACTAGTTATAGGATAGTAGTCAGTATATAGTTATAGTTACTACTTATAGTATAGTAGTTAGTATATAGTTATAGTTACTACTTATAGTATAGTAGTTAGTATATAGTTATAGTTACTAGTTATAGTACAGTAGTTAGTATATAGTTATAGTTACTAGTTATAGTATTGTAGTTAGTATATAGTTATAGTTACTAGTTATAGTACAGTAGCTAGTGTATAGTTATAGTAACTAGTTATAGTATAGTAGTTAGTATATGGTTATAGATACTAGTTATAGTATAGTAGTTAGTATATAGTTATAGTAACTAGTTATAGTATAGTAGTTAGTATATAGTTATAGTTACTAGTTATAGTATAGTAGTTAGTATATAGTTATAGTAACTAGTTATAGTATAGTAGTTAGTATATAGTTATAGTTACTAGTTATAGTATAGTAGTTAGTATATAGTTATAGTTACTAGTTATAGTATAGTAGTTAGTATATAGTTATAGTAACTAGTTATAGTATAGTAGTTAGTATATAGTTATAGTTACTAGTTATAGTACAGTAGCTAGTGTATAGTTATAGTAACTAGTTATAGTATAGTAGTTAGTATATAGTTATAGATACTAGTTATAGTATAGTAGTTAGTATATAGTTATAGTTAATAGTTATAGTATAGTAGTTATTATATAATTATAGTTACTAGTTATAGTATAGTAGTTAGTATACAGTTATAGTAACACGTTATAGTATAGTAGTTATTATATAGTTATAGTTACTAGTTATAGTTAGTAGTTATAGTATTGTAGTCAGTATATAGTTATAGTTACTAGTTATAGTATTGTAGTCAGTATATAGTTATAGTTACTAGTTGTAGTATAGTAGTTATTGTATAGTTATAGTTACTAGTTATAGTACACTAGTTAATATATAGTTATAGTAACTTGTTATAGTATAGTAGTTAGTATATAGTTGTAATTACTAGTTATAGTATAGTAGTTAGTATATAGTTATAGTTACTAGTTATAGTGTAGTAGTTAGTATATAGTTATACTTACTAGTTATAGTGTAGTAGTTAGTATATAGTTATACTTACTAGTTATAGTATAGTAGTTAGTATATAGTTACAGTTACTAGTTATAGTATAGTAGTTAGTATATAGTTATAGTTACTCGTTATAGTATAGTAGTAAGTATATAGTTATACTTACTAGTTATAGTGTAGTAGTTAGTATATAGTTATAGTTACTAGTTATAGTATAGTAGTTAGTATATGGTTATATTTACTCGTTATAGTATAGTAGTTAGTATATAGTTATAGTTACTAGTTATAGTATAGTAGTTAGTATATAGTTATAGTTACTAGTTATAGTATAGTAGTTAGTATATAGTTATAGTTACTAGTTATAGTATAGTAGTTAGTATATAGTTATAGGTACTAGTTATAGTATAATAGTTAGTATATAGTTAGTTTTGCATAGTTATAGCATAAATAATAGCATAAATAATTGTAAATGATTTTGTGTCTTGAATAATAAATGTACCATTGGTTAACATTAATTGTTATTGTCAATCTACCCCCTACTACCTCCACTGCACCTTATCTGGCACACTGGTCACTTTTAATCTCTTATTTTATATTTATTTTTTTCTTCTCAGTTGTATATTTGTACTGTAAATATTGTGTTATTTTAAATATTTTGTACTGTAATTTAAACTTTTAAACTTTTAACTTGTACATTTTCTCGACTGTACTTGCTGCTGCTGTGAGAGTTCCCCTAATTCCGTTGCACCTCCTAGGTGTAATGACAATAAAGGACTTATCTCTTATCTTTCTCTTATCTCTAATTTGCATCCAACCAATTCCATGTGCTATAGACAAATGAACAATCTCTACTTAATTTAACACCAGATTGAAAGCAAAAACACAAATAATTATTTTGTTTTCTACAAATGTAAATTTATTCAGGCATTAAGGGGTTAAAAATTCTTCATGAAGTAGCATACCTAGAGCCCACCGAGTGTTTTCCAGCCCTCCTCCCTCAGCTGTAGTTTTATGACTGTGCGCATGCGCATAGCGGAGGGACACAGTACAGTAGAATGAGTCTGAGGCAGCAGGGCGTCTACTATACAGGCTGCTGGAGACAGGGGAGGGATGGAACGTCACTAAACATGGAAGGGAACACAGAAAGTCCAGCAGCGGAGTGAATGTGGAAACAGCTCCAATTTAAAGGTAAATATGAATTCATTACCAGTGGTTTCACCTAACGCTGTAGGCTGAGCACACCGAGATACAATTTACTGTACAGCAGAGTGTGCTGCAGGGAGATTTACAGGATATCTC
This sequence comes from Lepturacanthus savala, assembly GCA_030544235.1. NCBI lineage: Eukaryota > Metazoa > Chordata > Actinopteri > Scombriformes > Trichiuridae > Lepturacanthus > Lepturacanthus savala. The sequence continues at coordinate 4,996,132 of CM060483.1, read as the reverse complement.
AAAACGCTTTAAACATCCTACAACTTTTTTTAAGCACAAGGAAAAGTTTGTGAGCCTTTGCAATGCGGAAACTTGCCAGTCCTCATAGTGTCCACGACACCATAAAAACCACCCACCACCCCAGGCGTGTTATTTTTGCGTACATTGAGTTTTGCGCAAAAAAAAAATCTCTTGTTGCTTACACAGTTTATGGTGGTTTTCGGCGTCATTTTCCGCCACACAGCGTCTCAGCTGTTCCTGTTTGTCAATTTAAGAAGCGGACAAGTTGCGGTCTTGACAGCTGAGCTCTGTATCTCCACTGCGGGGGCCCACCTCCTCCTAAAGGCTTATCTCACTGAGACAAACAACCATCTTAAAAGTTGCTAAGGATGAGTTCTTAGAAGAGCTGCTTGGTTCTGCCTGTTTTGAAGCTGTATAGTGTCACAAAATCTCTCCAAGTCAGCTTTTATTGTACTGTGCGTGTCTAGTTTCTGTGCGGGTCTATTTCCTCCAAAAAAAGACACTTTAATTATTCCATTTCACAGCGTTTGGAGACTTGAGCCTCTTGCATGAAAATACATTAATAATGCTTCGTCACAGCTCAAACACTGGAGCGCACACACCCACAGGCATTACATAGCATATCCACTAATAACCTCAGCAGCAATGACACATACTCTACATACCGGTTGGTTTCAAAAGCTTTGCGTGTCTGCAGCAAAACCCCATGTGAGCCACTTTGTTTCTGAATATGTATCTATTTATTTTCACGAAGTGGCATGATCCATCTGTATTTTTCCAAATTGCATAATGACTTAATTTGTGGAACCTAATTCGTCCTTCACCAACCAGATGACTGTGATCAAGTTGGCGCACTTACAGTAGGATTTCATTATACAGGGGGAATATCAGGAGGAAACAGGGCCGTGTTCAGTAGTATAGTAGGTTATTTATAATAGTCCACTATATATAGTCTAGTATAATAGTCAATATATTAGTCAAATATAATGTGAATATCCATAATGTAGCCTTTCCTCCAGAAACACAGGAATACCACTAACTAGACAGTAAAGTGATGAATGTCTCTAACACACTTTGTCCATGACTAAAGAAACTTTTTCCTCTTAAAGCAGCACATTTGGTGCATTTAAATGCACCTTGTTGCATCAGGATCTGTTGAAGTTTATTCATGTTTTAGTTTCCATTTGTTGAAATAGTCATTTTCTTGTTTTACTACAGACCTTTAATGATCAAAACTAAATAATAAAAATGTTGAAGCAAAACCAGCCATCTATGCAGATTCAATTCTGTAAAACATAAATATTTGACAGAATCTAATGATTCCCACATAGTTTTATCAGTAAACTCTACTGTATTCTAGTTCTACATGTCCCTGGCTACGTCTGTGGAGAATCTGGAGTCTGTTGACTGGACCATTTAAAATAATTCTAAACACTAGGATTATTTTAACAAATGGAACAGTCAACTGACAGAATGCAGCAGAGTTGTCAGAAAACAATTAGATTTTTATTTTTAATACATTTTTAAATCTGCCTAATTGGAGAACGTGTATATTTTCTGTGATTTCAATATAAATAAAAATATATATATAATAAAAGTAATAATTTAATAAAAATAATAAAAGAATAAAAAAAACTTACCAAAACGCCACTTTAGGCATGAAGGGGCAAAGGGAGTTATTCCAGCTCCTGACTGTGAGGTATTGAACTCACGGTGTTGTGGGGCTGGTTGAAAACTTACATTTCCATATAGAGTGGGAAGCATTTTCCTCATCAGTTTGATTTATCCCTGCTGGGATCTGCTACAGGGGAAAAGCCTGGGAGCTTTTCCTTTATGTGTCAGGACATGCAGCGCACTCGCTTGTCATATCTCATAGATGTCAGCACCTGCAGTGAGGTGGAGACACGGCATGTTGAGTGTGTTTTACATGTGAAAGGGAATAAAATATTCATTATTGAACCCAGGGTGGCCAGAGAGCTCCTCGATAACACGCATGCTGAGACATTAGAGACAGAAATAAAACCTGTGCCGATGCTGTGGTGGAACATATGGAGGGTTGTTGCACTTACAGAAAAATCAGGGCATCTACACAACATCAGATATAGTAGTAGTATAGTGATAATAACATCAGATATAGTAGTAGTATAGTTATAATAACATCAGATATAGTAGTATTATAGTGATAATAACATCAGATATAGTAGTATTATAGTTATAATAACATCAGATATAGTATTATAGTGATAATAACATCAGATATAGTAGTATTATAGTTATAATAACATCAGATATAGTATTATAGTGATAATAACATCAGATATAGTAGTATTATAGTTATAATAACATCAGATATAGTAGTATTATAGTTATAATAACATCAGATATAGTATTATAGTGATAATAACATCAGATATAGTAGTATTATAGTTATAATAACATCAGATATAGTAGTATTATAGTTATAATAACATCAGATATAGTAGTATTATAGTCATAATAACATCAGATATAGTAGTATTATAGTTATAATAACATCAGATATAGTAGTAGTATAGTTATAATAACATCAGATATAGTAGTAGTATAGTGATAATAACATCAGATATAGTAGTAGTATAGTGATAATAACATCAGATATAGTAGTATTATAGTGATAATAACATCAGATATAGTAGTAGTATAGTGATAATAACATCAGATATAGTAGTATTATAGTGATAATAACATCAGATATAGTAGTAGTATAGTGATAATAACATCAGATATAGTAGTAGTATAGTGATAACATCAGATATAGTAGTATTATAGTGATAATAACATCAGATATAGTAGTAGTATAGTGATAACATCAGATATAGTAGTATTATAGTGATAATAACATCAGATATAGTAGTAGTATAGTGATAATAACATCAGATATAGTAGTAGTATAGTGATAATAATATCAGATATAGTAGTATTATAGTTATAATAACATCAGATATAGTAGTATTATAGTTATAATAACATCAGATATAGTAGTAGTATAGTGATAATAACATCAGATATAGTAGTAGTATAGTGATAATAACATCAGATATAGTAGTATTATAGTTATAATAACATCAGATATAGTAGTAGTATAGTGATAACATCAGATATAGTAGTAGTATAGTGATAATAACATCAGATATAGTAATAGTATAGTTATAATAACATCAGATATAGTAGTAGTATAGTGATAACATCAGATATAGTAGTAGTATAGTGATAATAACATCAGATATAGTAGTAGTATAGTTATAATAACATCAGATATAGTAGTAGTATAGTGATAACATCAGATATAGTAGTAGTATAGTGATAATAACATCAGATATAGTAGTAGTATAGTTATAATAACATCAGATATAGTAGTAGTATAGTGATAACATCAGATATAGTAGTAGTATAGTGATAATAACATCAGATATAGTAGTAGTATAGTTATAATAACATCAGATATAGTAGTAGTATAGTGATAACATCAGATATAGTAGTAGTATAGTGATAATAACATCAGATATAGTAGTAGTATAGTTATAATAACATCAGATATAGTAGTAGTATAGTGATAATAACATCAGATATAGTAGTAGTATAGTGATAATAACATCAGATATAGTAGTAGTATAGTTATAATAACATCAGATATAGTAGTAGTATAGTGATAATAACATCAGATATAGTAATAGTATAGTAGTAATAGCCATACTTTCATACTTTTAACCACACCCAGTGACTTTCTGAAGAAAGTAGTCCTGAGTAATTGTTTCATGTGTCGTAATGTTATAGTTACTGTTTCATATCGTAGTAAACGTGCAGGTCACAACTTGTCCACCACAGTTTGGGAGTTGCTGGATTGTGTATTTGTCGAGTTTGTTGAGGGAAAACCAAGAAATACCGTCAGCCATTGGCTCCACTGGTCTGGAAACAGCTTACCTTTGGTTGAAACATAATATTTTAACAACAAAAATGCCCTTTGTAGATTTCAAGAACTTTTCATCTTTTGAAGTGTATTTTTATTTATGTATTTGTATTACATAATACAAACATTGAAGAAATGAATTACATTTTGTGCATTGCATTTTAAAAATAAAAGTCCAAAACATAAGTTCAAGATTCATTTTGGCCACAACCCGAAGCATATTCTAAGAACATTTTGGGAACCTAGATAATAGAATTTATAGTTTCAGATATATTATGAGTCAGCAAAAACTCTCACACACTTCCTCATAAGGAAACAATTCTAATAATAGAATATATATACATATATGGGTCAGGGGTCAGTGACAAATCATGTTTGGCAAGATGAGGAAATGATTTCATTTAAAATGAAGTGTTAAGAAGCATTCATCAGGTCTCTCTAAATGTAGATTTTGTGTTCATGTTGGTTTCTTGTCATTCAAAAGTCCATATATATATAATATATATATATATATATATATATATATATATATATATATATATATATATATATATATATATATGTATATATGTATATATATATAGTTGAAAAAAGGTTTTAAAAGATTAAGCTGTGAAGAAGAAGAATCCTGAGATACCGCTCCAGATGTTGCAGCTACATGTGCTGTTAGTAGGAGGAGTATGGACATGTTTACTGGGTGTGGTTGTTCACACACAGCAGTGGAAACTGTAATAACGCTCTGCTGCTCGCTCTGCACCAGAGAGAACCAGTGAGAACTCTCTGCAGGGGCTGATCTGACTAACAGCCAGAAGTTGAAACAGGAAGAGCATTCACAGTTTGCAATTGTTGTGTTTGAGGTAATGAAAAAAGCATCAGGGCTAAAATAATATAAATAAATAAATATAAATATAAAAAAAGCAGTGTTAAAAATAACTCTGGCCTTTGATTCTTTATGCAGTCAGACCGATGATCTGAGACATGCCTGTTTTCTGAGGCTCCAGTTGTGTTGAGTGTGTTTGCAGCAGTAAATGACAGTTTATACTTCCTCCTCCCTGGCTGTGCTTCGTCAACCCCTTAAAACCTATTGTTGCAAATTCCCATCAAACCGTTTCCATTCCCCCTGCAGCAGAGGTAGCATATACATTCTACCCCCAATGCTGGTTTGTTAAAGTGAGTTTCAACAGAAGAAACATGGAGGTCCAGCTAAGGCTATTCCAACACAGGAGCTGATTCAGATGCTGTGGGTCACTGGTCAGTGGTTGAAAGTGAGCAGCAACACTGTAAATGACCAAAATGTAAAGGCCAGACTGTCTTCAAATGCTCAAAGTGCAAAGTTCATCTGAGCCTCAACAAGAACCACAACTGATGAATGAATTCCACCAGTAAGAACTAAAGGGTCCAATTCACTGGATGTTCACTGGAGTATATAGTTATAGTGTAAATAATAGAATAATAGAATAATTGAAAACATTTTTGTGTCTTCAATAATAAATGTACCATTGGTTAATGTTAATGTTTATTTGCATCAAACCTATTTCATGTGCTATAGACAAATTAATAATGTCTACTTACACAAATAATTAATTCTTTTATATAATTGTAAATATATTCAGGCATCAAGGGATTAAAGAGTGAGAGAGGTTTTATTTGTTGTTGTCATCCTGCATCAAGGTTCACAGGGAACCTCTGAACAATCACTACACCATGCAGCTACCTGTCTGGTTAAACTTTAACTTGTTAGTAACTCTGTGAACATTCTGCACCAGGCCGTTGAAGTAGCACTGATACGCCTATTGTGACTAATCCCTGAGTTATGCAAAGCCGGCGTGTGTGTATGTGGTCAGCTGAAAAGAAACAGGGAGGACTCATCTGCCTTTTTAAACCCTGGATGTGTGCACAGAGGGTGTATACGGCTGCTTCTTTTGTCTGTGCCACACACACACACACACACACACACACACACACACAGGTGTAGAGCTATGTATGGTATGGATTCTCTGGTGTACTTTCTGTGTTGACTGCAAATAATGAAATGTTAAAGGGGCCCTATTTTCAATGCTTGTGTGTGAGAAGGCAGACTGCATTGCTGCAACATGCCTAACTAGGTGCTGTTGGACCATAAAAACCTGGAAATCTTTATAAATAGATGACAAACAATTGAAATATGAACCTGTGAAAATGGCAAAATAGGACCCCTTAAACAAGTGAAAATGTCTTGTATTTGGTGCAGACGAATTCTGAGTAGACTTCCTCTGCCAGATAATTAATCTTTTTCAAGTTTTTTTTCCTGATTTGGATCAATTTGGTCTTCTTTTGATGAAACAATACTACCATTTTCTTAAAATAGGTTAAATTGACTAAAATCAAGAAAAAAACTTGAAATAAGTTGAATTAACACTAGAACCGCTAATGGGTCAAATTGACCCCTGTAGCCGTTATAGTGTTAATTTCACTAGTAGAAACAAACATCTTCCATTATTATAGTATTACTATTATAGTGTAATATTATAGTTAGTTTATATTGATATTAAAAACCTTTAGAAATAAAAGGTTTTAACGCTAGAACTGCCAACGAGTCAAATTGACCCCTATCATGGTTCACTCATGACTTCCTTTTCCATTTGTTTTTTGTAGGTTTTTGCCACTGCTGCTAGGGGCTGCTAGCCTGTTGGCGTCAGACGTTTGGATCAGAATTAACTGTGACTGGATCAGATCTGCCTTCTCTGTGAGCCTGTAACTCCAAAGCATCAGTAATTTATAGCTTCTTAATGGCTACTGATTTATAATCCAACTTTGAAGCCTGCACCACCTTATATCTAATTGACATCAGTGCTTTGGAAGCTGCAAGAAGACACACCTGCCTTATTATTATAGTACACACATCCAGGAGTGAGCGATACAACAGTATGGAGGAGCGCATTTACGCCACAGGCATGGCCGCCCGGCTGAGGAGCCAATGGGATCGGGATGAAGGTCTGGGACAGAACCACAAGGCGGTGAAGTTCCTGGGTCAGGATTACGAGTCTCTGAGGAACCAGTGTCTCCAGAGCGGGAGGCAGTTTGAAGACAACCTATTCCCCTGCGTGGCCTCGTCCCTCGGATTCAACGAGCTCGGCCCCAGATCCTCCAAAACCGCCGGAGTCTGCTGGATGAGGCCCATGGTGAGAAATGGGGAAATGATGAAAATGTCTTTAATGATAAGAGCTTTTGGGGATTTAGAATCTTTTCATCCTGCAGTTTCATGTTAACCTCCTCATATGCTTTTGACACAAAGGTTCTGAGATTAGTCAATAATTTACTCCTAAACAATATTGTCTTGTTTCCAGATGATTTCCTTATATAATACAATTATTAATTATGACAGCTTTAAAGTTGTTTCCTTATAGTCTGTGTGCTTATGTAAACAAGTGTATTTAGGGCTGAACCCTAAATATTATTGCCTAAATTGCCATAATAATATTGCCTAAAAATAGCCTGATCGGCGATCGGAAAAACAAGCCGATAAAAAAGCCGATCACGTGATGTAAATTATTAGCGACCACTTTCAAACTGACAAACACGCTACAAAACAACAGGTGCATCCAGGGACGGACTGGACCTGTTTTAGTCTCTCTCTCTCTCTCTCTCTCAGCATGTGTAACCATGTCCATTCACCTGTTTTCGTTTTGTGGAGGCGGGCCATAAAGCAACTAACCAATCACGACATGATTCTTCTAAAAAAAAATTCGACCAATCCTAATCAGTGTTGGGGGTAACGAGTTACAAAGTAACGGATTACAGTAACGTTATTACCATCACGGGTAACGAAGTGCAGTAACGTGTTACACTCAAAATACCAGTAACTACACTACTTTACTAAACTTTAGGAACGTGCTTTCCTGCGTTACCCAAACCACTCTTGTCAGTCTAAAAAGTTCTAATATGTTTTAGTGGTGCATGCATTCTGTCCGTCGTTGGACCTGCCTGTGTGCTTGTCACAGCAACTGGATTTGAGTGCGTTGAGTGACGTAGTTGCTGGTGTGTAGGAAATAGTGATGGGAAACTAGTTCACTTCAGATCGTTCAGTAAAAAAGACCCGTTCATTTCGTTCATCTCCGTGTATTCCGCTCTCCGCTACCCCCAGCATGCGCGGGGGGGGGTGTAGCACCTTAGGTAGCACCTAATAACCTAACACCTGTGCTACCTAATAGCCGCCGCCCCACCTAAACATGCTAAGCTTTTACTGATACTTGAAAATAAAGCGATGAAAAGGCTGATATTTGTATATGTATCCATGCGGTAACTTTTAACATTTGGTTAAAAAAACTGGAAAGTAAAGTAACTAGTAGTGAAGTTACTTTTCAAATGCAGTAACTAGTAAAGTTACGTAGTTACAAATTTCACAAGTAACTAGTAACTTGTAACTAGTTACTTTTTTTTAGTAATAATCCTCTGCTTCAGTTTCACAGCACACACATCTCTGTGGAGTAGCGAGTGAGGGGGCTTGTACTAGAAGGATTATTTTCTGCCTGGCAACAGTGGGCCATTGGCTGCATTGTATTTATTGCCAGCACATGTCCTGACAGCCCTGGCTTCTTATTGGCCCAGATGGCAGTTTCTGTTTCTGAACTTTTTAAAATATAGTTAAATAATTGATAGTTTTATTTCTATAAACGGTGCACCCTCTGCTAGATGAAAGGTATGGAAATTTAAAATTCCTTCTGTGATCGGCAGTGATTGGCAATCGGCAGATCAAGTTTTATGGTGATCGGTATCAGTGATCGGGCCAAAAAATGCTGATCGGTGCATCACTATTTTTGACTGATATTGTTAATATACAATATCAACCCTTATAGAGGGAATTATTAGAGGCAATGTTAATTTTGTCGGCTTTGTTTCAATTTCATTTTAGTCCTAGTCTTGTGTCAAATATCCTTATTAGTTTTAGTCAACTTGTATTCTTTGTTGTTTAGTCACAGTTTAGTCAATGAAAAGTTATGATATTTTAGTCTTTGACAGCAGTTTGATAGTGATGTTAATCTAAATGAATCTACGCAGGTATCTGTAACAACCGGAATTATTGGTAGGAACCTTTGTTTAATTCAGTGTGACACGGGACATGTTTTGAAGTGACACCACCAGAGTTACTGGACCGAGCTGAATGTTTCCCTACACACTAAAAGTTTAATAAAGTGTGAAACACTAACATGATGAAGGAAGCGACATCACCGCATTCAGTGTCAACAGATCTGGAGGATGATACACACACACACACGCACACACACACATCCTGGCAATTTTTTTTATTGTTTGGCTATTATCAAAAACCCACAAACTGCATTAGTACATCAGGCATACGTGACGTGAGAAGACTTTTTTGCAAAGAACATCACAGGTTTTCAGATTTCAAAATGCATTTTTTCTTACCTTTCAGGCAGCTATTGTTTAATTTCATGGTTTCAGCTTTCAGATCCTTCACATTCAGATTCAGTCAAAGTTTAATTACCTTTGTCGCTAATGCAGCTTCCTCTGCTTCATTAACCCGGCTTAGAGTTTGTCAAAAATGACCCGTTGAGGAAGTTTTCCTGCAATATTTTTGTAAAGAAAAGTCGTTATCGTTTCATATTCCAGTTATTCCTCAAATAACCTGTCTTTGATGTCATGCCATTTACATTTTTTGAGTTACGTTTATACTTTTTAAGAAACTGTAGTTTTTGTGTTACTACTCCACTTTGAAATTGAAATTTCTGTCTCATTTATAGAAGACTGTAGGGTTAAAGGGTTAAATCTTTTCTAGTTGGTGTAATGAAGCGTTGGTGTAAAGCACATTTTAGAGTTGACAGTCCGCTGTCAAACATTTTTTTTGAATGTTCCATTACCCATGTTCTTGTTCCCTGTTGTTTACCTGTGTTGTTTACCTGTGTCAGTGGTAAACCTGATATTGAAAATGGATGCAAAGTAAGGCTCTGCAATTGATTGAATTTTAATCATGATTTCGATTTACGTGTCAAACAATCTCCAAAATTATATAATCAAGTTGAAACGATATTTTGACACTTTTCAATATACAATTTCTGAGAGAGTGATTACACAAGAGTGTGAGTGTTAGTGTGAGCGAGATATGTCAGTGACAAATAATGTTTGGAAAAATTAGAAAGTTAAAAACATTTCAAAATACAGTTTTAAGATCCATTAGGTCTATAAATGTACATTATGTGTTCATGTTGGTTTCTTTCTTATTTAAAAGGCCATTTGTCTCATAATTTAATTTACAAAAATCATGATTTTGTGACATTTTTTTTTACAATAAATGTCAAATGGTGTAAAAAAGAGCATTCATTTTTGACCATGGGTCAAATGTGTTTAACATCTCAAACCAAAGCTCAGTCACTAATGCTCATGCTACATGTCCCTTTAAAAATAAACTTACTACTATCTAACCACAGAAGCACTAAACGGTCCATAGGTGTGAGTGTGTGAGTGAATGGTGTGTGTGCTCCATGATAGACTGGAGACCATCCGGGGTGTATCCCTGCCTCTCGCCTGTAAGGTGCTGGGATTGGCTCCAGTAGACCATGTGTCCTGAATGAGGAATAAGCAGGTATAGAAGATGAATGAATGAATGTAGAACAAACAGATAACAGCTGAACATTTCTGTAGTGAACTGTTCCTTTAAGAGCTTTTATTTCCCAGTGTAATATTTTTACCCTCTGAAACATTCCTCACTGGTCTGAATTTTTTATTTATGCCTGGCAACCAAACTACAAGTTAAAGCTTTTGTTTTCTTCAATTTATCCAGTTTGAAAGTGTGTGGGTGAAGTCTGCGTTGCATCTTTTATCTTCCATGTGTCTCCCTAAACATCCTTTTCTGCTTGGCTGTCTCATATCTGCTGCCTACATTATAAATACACCACAGCCTGACCCCTGCAGCTGAATATGACACCAGAGACTGACTAATGTCATCATCAGGCGTTGTTGCTGCATCTCTGAAGACAGCACAGTCTCATTATGGTTTGATTCCCTCGCGCAGTGACAGGTCTCTGCTGTCAGTCTGTAGCAGAGCAACGAGACGAGGGAAACGCTCTCTGGTTGTGATCATTAGCCTGACTGCAGCCTCGATGCTGCTCTTGCAGCTTATGTTTGAGTGTGCAAGAGCAACCGTGTGCTCTCAGTGTGTGGAACTTATTTTTTTTGTTGCTTTCTGTTGATTTCATTCTCCAAAAAGTGCAGTTTTGTTTCTGTACTCAGAGTGAGCTTTAACCTTCCTGTTCTGTTCATTTGTCATAAACAGCAATAGTATTCCTGGGTCAATTTGACCTGGTGCATGTTTAATTATCCAAAAGATGTCTGAACTTCCCCAAATATCCTAACAAGCATTGATAATATTTTATCACTAACTCAATTACTGACTATTCTTCTAATATTTAGAGCAATGGTGTTCCTTACCTCTAACAGGTAATGGTTTAATTAGGATAATTTACTCCTTTTTCATTAAAAAAAGACATGGGTTGCAAATATGTGAGATAAACCATTTTAATATTATATGTTGATTACACTAATTAAGGCAACATAAGAAGTTTCAGACTGAAAAAACACTTTTAACTGTTTTTCCTAGATCTGTAACATAACAGGAGGGTTAAAAGGAGAATTCTCTGACATTACACTGATGTGTGTGTTTCTGTGAACTCAACCATGCATCTTTGGGTCGGCGTGCATGTGTGTGCTCATGGGGCAGTGGGGGAGTTTCTTTTTATAGATTCCTACAGAGCTTCACACGCTCCACACTCAACATGCTGAGTAGATGGAAGACTGAAGAAAAAACAGATGTGGACAAACAACAAACTCCAGAATGCAATTTTTTTTCCCTGAAATCTTTATTATATGATCACTGCAGATCTGCAAATAGTCTGGTGTCAAATTCCAGGAGGTGCAGTTATTTTTAGAGGGAAAATGTATACCATACCATTTAAAATAGCATTTAAAATTAGATATTGTGGTGCTGCAGACACCTCCTGACTACTCATATTATACAGAATGAAGAAAATATCTTTTTTAGTACAGATCACTGAAAAAAATCACACCTCAATTCGTTTTATATTTTTATCTATCTTCTTCTCCTTTCAGCTTCAGGTGTCCCCACAGCCAATCAGCAGTCTCCATCTAACCCTGTCTTCTGTTACACCAACTACCTTCATGTCCTGTTTCACTACATTCATACACCTCCTCTTTAGTCTTCTTCTAGAACTCCTCTCTGCAGTTTAAAACTCAGCATCCTTCTACCAATATGTCTCCCTCTGACCTTCTCTGACCTTCTCTATCAATATCTGCAAAGCAAATACTGGATCTGTAGTACTCTTTTTTTGCCATAAACCATACTGTTGCTCACAAATACTCACTTCTGTTCTGAGTCTAGCTTCAATGACCCTTTCATATAATTTCATTGTGTGGCTCATCAGCTTTATACCTCTATAGTTACAACAGTAACTATATAGCTATAGTTTTGAACAGGAAATTCACTTGGGAAAGCTATTGTATTCATGTGGTTCATGTTTTCATGTTTTTATTGCTGCAAATGCATTCTCTTGGCCAGAATAGCACAATAACATGAAAAGCTGTGTAACACCAACACCGTGCAATATTTTCACAGAAATTCTTCTTTGAACCCTGAAACTCTACTGCCACCTCTCCTAGATACTTCCATACCTCCACAGGTATATCAGGTCTGGCTGCCTTTCCACTCTTCACCCTCATTAATGCCCTCCTCACTTCATCTTTAATTATCTTTACTACTTCCTGGTCCACAACTCTTCTATTCTTTGTTCTCTCTCATTTTCCTATTATTATTATTGTTATTTATAATATTCCACTATATATAGTCTAGTATAATAGTCAATATAATAGTCAAATCTGATGTGAATATCCATAACGTAGCCTTTCCTCCAGAAACACAGGAATACCACTAACTAGACAGTAAAGTGATGAATGTCTCTAACACACTTTGTCCATGACTAAAGAAACTTTTTCCTCTTAAAGCAGCACATTTGGTGCATTTAAATGCACCTTGTTGCATCAGGATCTGTTGAAGTTTATTCATGTTTTAGTTTCCATTTGTTGAAATAGTCATTTTCTTGTTTTACTACAGACCTTTAATGATCAAAACTAAATAATAAAAATGTTGAAGCAAAACCAGTCATCTATCCAGATTCAATTCTGTAAAACATTGCAAACATTGTAGTTCTACATGTCCCTGGCTACGTCTGTGGAGAATCTGGAGTCTGTTGACTGGACCATTTAAAATAATTCTAAATACTAGGATTATTTTAATAAATGGAACAGTCAACTGACAGAATGCAGCAGAGTTGTCAGAAAACTATTTGATTTTTATTTTTAATGCATTTTTAAATCTGCCTCATTGGAGAATGTGTGTATATTTTCTGTGATTTTAATATAAATACAAAAATATATATAATAACAATATTAATATTGTTGTTACAGACACCTGCCTACATTAATTTTAACACTAATATCTATAAGACTAAAGTAAATAAAACTATTGACTTAAAGTAGAATAAAATACTTTGAATTTTAGTTGACTAAAACTAGACAAAAATGCCAGAAACTATGACTAAACAACAAAGAATACACATTGAATAAATATGACTAAAACTAACAAGGACATTTACACAAGACTAGGACTAAAACTAAATAGAGTAACAGTCAACAAAATTAACATTGCCTCCTATATAATTCCCTCTATAACAGTGGATATTGTATATTAACAATATCAGTCAAAAACAATGCAATTTGATATGTCTTCAATATCATTCAGCCCTAAATACACTTGTTATTGTACATAAGCACACAGACTAGAAGGAAACAACTTTAAAGCTGTCATAATAATAATTGTATTATATAAGGAACTTATGTCTGATATGGTTTAGGAGAAAATTCTTTAGAACTCAGAACCCTTGAGTCATAATCCATTGACAGTTTCTCTTTATGCATACTTTAGATTTCCTCCTACTAATCATCTACCAGTTTCTAAATGTAAGATAGGTGCTTGGATGGCAGCAAGAACATGGTGCTCCCCTCTCTCTTTCTTCTCCTCTAAACAGAACCTCTGCATGTCACCAGATATCACTGCCCCAATAAAGACCCTTTAAAGATTCTTATTCAGTTATTCAGGTTTTCTGAATAGTTTTCAGTCTAGTTTGGCAAAGAATAATTTTTAAATGTACAGGGGAATTGGCCAGTATGTTCAGGGCTGTGCGACCAACACCTCTTGTGTTCACCAGTCATTATTTACAGTATAATTTACAAATAGAGACACAAGGATGGAGTCAATAGACAATATCTACAAACTGATTGTTTCAGAAGGAGCCACTTTAACCTCATTTAACCTTTAAAAGAATATTCCTGTAGTAATCGCTGCCACTATTTCAAGTGCAGCCCCTGCTCCAACGTGATTGGTCAGTACTAATCAGACCACTTCATCCAAATTGCATTTATATGCAGGAAATTTGTTTTTTTATATACACCATTTTCAGAGGTCACATCTTTATTGTGAGGTTGCAAGATGTGTGTGTGTGTGTGTGTGTGTGTGTGTTAGCCTTAAAGGCACCATGAAGTAAAATCTTCTCATGCCCCTCTGTTATTTGTTCATTTATCTCTAGTTATATATATACAAAATATGTGTAAAAAGTATTTTTACTTCAAAATCAATCAACATATCTGTTTCAAATGTTTAATGATTCATCCTTCTCTCAAGGGTGTTTACAGAAGTCCATCCAATCAACTTTGTTGATTTTAAAACAATCCACTCTGTCTCTAAACACTAAACTCCACCTTCTTTCTTGTGGTCCAATCAGATATGACGATTTGATTTAAATCCCTCTCGTAACCTTTCAAACCTCAAATAATCAGTTGAAATAGAAATATGTGACAAAAGATGCTGTAACTTCTGATTCACAGCGACTTTAGCTAGAAATAACAGTGACATATTTACATTTTAAGAAATGTGGTTTTCAGAAGTCAAAACTGACTGCACATTAAATGTGGACTTCTCTTATTTGGTCTGGTATGACCAGTAGCTTATGGTGGATAATGTCAACACATATTACCACATTTATATTGCTGTGTTAGCTTTAACGGTACCATGAATGTCAGTTACTTGACTCAGAGTCAACATGCTGGCTTTTTACCATTACTCCGTATGGCAGCTATGACCGCTATTCAGCAAAAATTACATGATGACGATATAGGTTGTTTTTTTACTTTTTTTTATTTTGCCCAATTTTGACATGTTGAACCTACACTACCGTTCAAAAGTTTTAGAACACCTTGATTTTTCAGTTTTTATTGAAATCAACTTTTAAACAAGACTTCATTTACAGTAGTGTTGAAAGGGATGTCTGACGTTGACTTTACAAACTCAAAATTATTTTTTACAAACTTTTGTGTTTCTGCAATCAATCCTATGAATTATTAAACTAATATTTAGTTGTATGACAACAGTTTCTTTTAATTTCTTTTAATTGCTTCACACCTGTGTGTCATGGAGTCATTGACTACTGGAACCTTTCTGCTGCTATTCCATGGGGTCTTTTTGATTTTTCTGAGAATCTACTGCACCTGTTGGTAAATTGTTTGCCATGTAGAAATAAAAACTGTAGTAAAAATCTAATGAATCTAGTTAGACACATTGGATTGATGTTATTTTTAAAACTACTGTATATCCATTACTGCAGAAAAGCTGTAAGTTGTGAAGTATGATCTGAAGTATGAAGTATATCTGAAGTATTAATACACGCTCTCCTGTCCTATATACAGAAAAAATATATGTAGGGGTCTAATGAATTCTATAAGGTATTCATTGGACTTAAACTACTTAAGTTTCAATAAAAATGGAAAATGTGTGTTCTAAAACTTTTGCAGTGTATAAAAATGACATCAATTCACTTTGAACACACTCAGTTCAGTCAGATGCTGTGAGAAGAACTGACAGCCAAATGTCCAAAAGCAAGTAAATGTCTAATCACTATGGGTCATGGAATTCCTGCTGTAAATCACTGTGAGCTACGTTTCATTTAACCCTCATGTTGTGTTGTTTCATGTTAATTAACTTGATGTTCCTGTCAAATTTGACCGTTCCATTAAGGATTATAAAAACTGCAATAATACAGATGTTATCACCTCTGGTTGTGTTACATTTTTTTAATCAACATAACTTCTTGTGATTTTGAACTTCTATTTGTTATTTACGGCCTGTATGTCTCATTGATCTGAATTTATACATCTGGAATCCACTAAAAAATTTCTGGATTATTTTGACTATAAATAATAATCTGTGTGTGTGTGTGTGTGTGGTGTGTGTGTGTGTGTGTGTGTGTGTGTGTGTGTGTGTGTGTGTGTGTGTGTGTGTGTGTGTGTGTGTGTGTGTGTAGGAGCTCTGCAGGCGTCCTGAGTTCATCGTGGATGGAGCTACTCGTACAGACATCTGTCAGGGAGCTCTGGGTGAGTCCTGCGCTGAAACTGACTGAAGTGTTTGTCTGGACTGGTTCCAGTTACAATCCCAAGTCTATTGTTGAAGTGTGTATGTAGGACATGAATAAGTAAAGTAAAGCTTTGCTCTCAATCACAGAGAACATTCAACCCTTAACTAAGGCTACTAACCTATTAGGACACTAATCCTTAAAGGCACATATCGTACACTTCTCCTGTGTTGTATTTGAAGTTGTGATGTCACTCATTTTTAATTTATATTTATTTTTTAAGTTATATTAGTGTTTTTAAGAACTAAGAATCATCTCAGTATAGTTTTACATCTCTAGGCACCACTGTCGACTTCAGTCGACAAGACGCCACACTGAATAAAACGGCAGACTTTGTCAAATAGGGATAGAATTTGTCCATATTTGCATATTGTTTCCATATGACAACACATCTGTTTTAGCATTTCAGAAAAAAAAAATTAAAAAAATGTTTAAATTCAAGTTAAATTTTTTATTTGTTCAGAATTTTCCAAAATTCTGAATAAAAGACAACTTTCAGTTGTGAGACAGTGATGCTCACATGTCAAATGTCCATAAGCAAACAGGATATCCTGGTCATGTGACCTCATTAAATCTCAACCAGTGAAAATATCTTGTACATACAATATCTTGTATCTGGTACAATTTAATATTAACCCTCTATTGCATGAAATATTAATTATACATGGTAATGAATCTGTTGAATGTTTCTATTAGTTAAAATGGCCAACATAATAGAGAAAAAGAAAAAAGTAGTAAACATAGTCTCAGCATAGTTTCATGCTGTGTAAGTCAATGGGACTCCATTAGGTTGTTACACTAGGAATTTTACATTTGTATATTTTTTACATATGGAAACAAATCTATTTTAGCATATTATAATAACATATATATAACATCAAAATTGAACTTCATTTTTTATTTGGTGAAAATTTCCCCAGTTTTCTAAATAAAAGACAACCTTTGTTTGTGAGACAGTGATGCTCACATGTCAACTGTCCATGAGCAATAGGGATATCCTGGTCATGTGACCTTATAATTTATATGTCCTTCAAAATAAAATCCCCCTTTTCACACCTAACTTTAAAAACATAGATATATCATCACATTTTTTTGGAAAAAATAAGATAAATTAATTGTTGTGATATGACAACACTATACAATAGAGAGTTAAGTAGAATTATCTTGAATGTTTCAAGATAATAATAATAATATCTCATATTTTGAACATTTTATCCTATAATTATGATATTTTATCTAATAATTTTTGAAAAACTTTAAATAAGCAAAATAAGCAAATGACTGACTGATCTATAGATAGAATAAGACAATTATTCTTAATTCTTCTCAGTATTGGACTAATTGTAATAGGAACAATTTTTTCTCCCACTTTTTACTGTCATGCAGTGGCAGCCAGGAGGTGACAGTAGTATTTTACAGGCTGAGATGTTTCCTGTTGGACACAGACTCCATTTTTAATTCATGTTTTCTCTGTGTCCACGCTGCTGCTTGTTTGAACGGCTCTGACAGCAGCAACAACACAAAACCCCAGAGGAGAAGCTGAGTTTCAGTGCGATAACTCCCAAAAACGTTGAGAAACGTAGAGAACATGATGCATTACTTTGTTTTACATCTAAAATGCACTATGACTGAGTATGTTCATCAGAACCACAGGGGCTTCATGTGAAAGATAACCCAGCAGCTGCTGCCAGAGGCCTCTATCAGAGCCATCTATCTGCTGCCAGGCAACATTAATAGATTATAGAGGACTGACAGGAATATAAATATGTTAGCATTAATAAAACCACCTCACACTGGAGAGACTCACTTGAGGGATGAAAATAAAATGAAATTTAAAGATCTAGTTCAGGCATGTTCTGATATGAAGAACCATGGAAGTGCTTGGATATTTTTACTTTAAGTGGCACATTAAGAACATACTACAATTAAAACAGTCTGTCATTCAAAATCTGAAGTAAAAGTCTTGGCAGCAAATTGTGCTTAAAGAATCAAAAGTAAAAGTATTCATATACTATTGCTACATATATCTTTGGCATTTTAATACTCAACAGTATTCAATGGAATGTACACGTCAGCATAACATAATTGTTATTAAAGTCAATCTAATGTTAATATTTTTATTTCTTTATTTCAGATCCCCATTACTCAATATATTTCTGTTCAGTTGCACTATTTGACATTTTGTGTCAAAAAATTGTCAACATTGTGACTTTTGTAAAAAAAAAAAATACAAATATACTATTAAATAACAAAAAACTAACATGAACACAAAATGTATATTATACCCTAAATGTATATTAGACCCATATATACAGTAGTGTTCAATATAACAGCAGTGTGTTTAAAAACATTTAAAAACCTGAGTAAAGTTAAAGTTCTTCTCATTCTCCTCTTTTTTCTCTCATTGGGACACTGTATTTTATATCCTAAATCAAGATGTGAATAAAAATGTGTCACAATTTTAATTACTTTACAGAAAATGAAGAAACATTATTAGGCTGTTCAAAGAAATAGAAGTGTCTGCATTTTTCTTTACAAACTCAAATATTTACTGTATAAACTGAAAAATGTCTTTGTTTTTGATGTCAGCTCACTAGTTTTTAATGGTATTAAGGTCCAGGGGTTGGTCTGGCCACTCCAGAACTTTAAGTTGTTGGTCTGGATCCAAGATGCTGCTGGTTTACTGGTGTATTTGGGGTCGTTGTCTTGTTGAAATTCACATTTCAAGTGCATTTCCTCTTCGGCATAAGACAACATGACCTCTACAAGTATTCTGATATAGGCAAACTGATCCATGCTGCCTTGTCTTTGTGCTGAAGAGGAAACAATTTGCCAAAGAACACATCAACTGGCCTAAATATTTTGTGGACTGATGAAAGTCAGACTGATCTTTTTGGTCCAAGAACCACAGACAGTTTATCAACAACCACCAAACACTGAATTTAAGCCACAGTTCACCCTGAAGACTGTGAAGCATCATGATATGAGGATGTTTCTCTACTATGGTGTTGGGCCTATTCATGGCATAGAAGGCAGCATGGATCAGTTTGCCTATATCAGAATACTTGTAGAGGTCATGTTGTCTTATGCTGAAGAGGAAATGCACTTGAAATGTGAATTTAGGATTTAGGATATAAAATGCAGTGTTCTTTGGCTTTAAACATATATACTCGATAAATTGATCATGTGTTTTACATATACAATATAAAATATTGATCAGAAACTAAATGTAGTAGTCACTCTGTCCACCACTATTCAACACAGTGCTGGTTCCTCTGTTACAGGAAAATAATAAGGAAACAAAGCTATAAGACCAGTCTTGACCTTTGGTGTAAAAACGTACTGATAGCAGCATGATAACAGATTAAATAAAAGCGGCTCCAGTCACAGAGTGACTGTTGTGCACTTTTGGAACAGAGCCTCAACAAATCTAGATAACACTCCAGAGATCAGGGTTTCTGTCTTTGATGATCTGACCTCAAATTACAAATGCTGCAAAGAAAAGCAACGTGGTCATGAGTCATGAATCAACCTTTGTGATACAACATGCTTTTTTTCTGTGGCCCAAAGCTGCAGCGGGATTCCTAATTTGTGTCCCTAAGGAAAAAACCTCATTTAAACAAACTTAAAACTTAAAAAGTTTTTTTTTTTACACTGAGCCTCTAAGAGCATTCAAGTTTGAAGTCAGTGCCATGAAAGAATTATGATGGAAAATAGACGACTGCACTACAACCTGCTGTTAACCTGCAGTCACATCGACCAGTGGGAGGATTCGGTTCAATCAGGGCTTTTTGAGGTTTATGATCCAGAACATGTGTCCAACCTGAGGCCCGGGGGCCAAATCTGGGCCACCACCTCATTTCCTGTGGCCCCTCCAGAGCTTCACAGACTTGTGTGATTTATTGAGAGATGGAAAGTGAATAAATGTTTGAACTTAACAGAGACACACTGGTCACGTTGTCTTTGTACGACTTCATTAACTCCTAAATCTTTTCTCAATCGGCCACGAAGGTTGTTTAAAAACAGGAAAGTTTCTGTTTTTCCTTATTTTCCTTTGTTGAAGTACATCTGTCATTACTTTCTGGTACTTTCTATTCTTTAATATTTAGCATAGCAACACAAAACCAACATGGTGGCGCAGGGGTTAGCACTGTTGTCTCACAGCAAGAAGGTCGCAGGTTCAAGACCTCCTTGGTCCTGGGTCTGGGACCTTTCTGTGTGGAGTTTGCATGTTCTCCCCGTGTCTGCGTGGGTTTTCACCGGGTACTCCGGCTTCCTCCCACAGTCCAAAAACATGCTGAGGTTAATTGGCGACTCTAAATTGCCCGTGTGAGTGAATGGTGTGTGTGCTCCACAATTGGCTGGCGACCATCTGGGGTGTATCCCTGCCTCTCGCCGTAACGCGCTGGGATAGGCTCCAGCAGACCCCTGCGACCCTAATGAGGAATAAGCAGGTATAGAAAATGACTGATTGACACAAAACCATAGATTCCAATCTTTGAAACATCCATGAAATAAATCCAATAGTTAATAGTGGTTATCAGCATATTCTTGTATGAGTCTCTAGATATCTGTGATGATTTTACATGTTTTGCTGCAGCATTTTAATAATTAGACACTAACAACAATAGAACATTATTTCTGCATCAGCAGATTTTTAAATTCTGTTTAAAAATCTTAGCAAATTGTCACCAGCACTATCATGAGTGGAGAGGCAATTATCTAATATAATAACATATATAATAATAATAATAATAATACATAGATACATACTCCCCTGATCCAGAGTAATATAACTTTGTGTATAACTGTGTGTGTGTGTGTGTGTGTGTGTTAACAGGAGACTGCTGGCTGCTGGCAGCTATCGCCTCACTGACCTTAAACGACACCCTCCTCCACAGAGTGGTTCCTCATGGACAGAGCTTTAGTCACGGATACGCCGGCATCTTTCATTTCCAGGTGAAAACAACTTCACTTCCAACATTTACAGGTGTTTACAGACACCAACAAACACAGAGATGGATAGCTGCTAAACAACCTCAATTAAATTAAATTGAATGAATTAATAAATAATAATAATTTAATTAATAAATTTAAATTTAATCAAATTAAACCTTCAGTGGAAGAAGTATTCACCCTTATGAAAAAAACACTATTAAATCACTACTGATCACTACTAAATATTTACCAAAAACTGTCATTGCATCACTTGTTTGCTATTGTAATATGTAGTGATTTATGTGATTATTAATATTGAAGAGTTACTACTGATCACTACAAAAAATATTTGTAAATATTGAAGAGTTTACCACTTTGAGCATTGACCTTTATTTATTTGAAGCACAAACTGAGAAGTTTGTGAAGTATTCTTTAAACATGTAGTAATTTATAAGTTCATTGTTGTTATTTTATGTCAAATCTACATCTGAACAGTATCTAAAGCATCATCAAACCTCACACAGTTAATAAGTTATTAAGCTATGTTCTTATTGTTATTTCCTCCCTTTCCTATGAACTCTGACTGATGCTCAGTGGACATTTAGATTACAATAGATCATCTTAGTGTTTCTGCACCAACATTTCCTGTTGTATCATTTCCTGTCAGGAACCACAGTAGTTGTGCAGAAGATGAGATTAGGTTGTTTTCTTTGGTCTTCAAGCAGTGGAGAAGTTGATGACTTGTTAGATATGTGTGTGTAGTTTCTTAAAGGTCCCGCATCATGCAGATAGACACTTTCATGTTTCATTAAACCATTCATTAAACATGCAGAAAAACCTGAGGAATGCACACAGCCTGGATGTAGGAACTTCTGTAGGAACGGCTCTTTTGTACTTCCTTGATTTTGTGATGTCATACAGTAGCTTCCTCCACCTGTAGACGTTCCCAGCATGGCCCACCTGTCCCCCCACCATCACACCCACTTTGTCCAGTCTTCATGTGAAAAATCTCCCAATCGGAAGAGAGGCTCGTGAATATTAATGTCCAAAAACGACCTGAGACACATATGACATATGTCATGCTGTGGTAGTGTAGTGTGGAATGTTTGTCACATTGAGTTTTTTACTCAAGCTACATGACATTTAGCTACTACTGTATAATAAGGTGTTTATGCAATAAACACAAAAAAAAATGAAGCAATAATTTACCTATAATTATGTCTCTTTCATATTAATATTATGTTTTTTTTAATTCTATTAGTTCATATAAGAGCAAACTATTCCTGCATGTTGGAGAAGGAAGTACAGCAGTAGATATCACTCTGATTCATTCTGATACTATAATAAGTATTGAATGTGATTAAGCTTCCACCACATTCACAGTTTTCACTGTTGGTCATTATAACAACTTTAAGGACTTTCAGCTTTTCTTTATCAATATTATTATAACTCAAACTCCTCTGTTTTTAAAAAGAAAAACAAGTTGATAGTTTGAGACTGCAGACCACACAATGACATGATTCACCAGTAAATGATTGGTAGATTATTTGATAATGAAAACAATCATTACTTTACTTCACCTCTTTAAGTTTCATCCAAGATAACCAACCTCTCTGATTCACACCCAGAGTCAATAAACTTTATCTGAGAGGTTTTAAACACACTTAACCCATTTAAGCCCTGATGTTTTTCAAAGTTAACATGTATATAATTATATAACTTGAGTCATTAACAATCATGGTATGTATCTATTTATTCTATTTTCTTTTGCAGAAAACAGCATTTTAATGGCTGTTATAGTTTCTGTTTGCACAAATTTGCCCATAAACAAAAATCTATTTATCCAATGTACAACATTCTTTTTGGGGGATTATTCTAGAGACTTGAATGATAAAACAGATATATACACGTCAGGGTTTAAAATCAGAATAATCTAAATAAAATGACTCTTTCTGGGAGGGCTTGTCTTCTCCATGTTCTCAGGAGGAAGTTGATGACGTCATGTGACAGGAAGCATTCGGAAGCCTTTTTTTGCTTAAAAGTTAAAAAGTTGTCTACTAACATGTCAGAAAAAATGTGTCTGAGTAGCATTTAGATTGTTTTTATTGGGTTAAGCCAACACCCAGTTCTCTACTAAAAAAAAAAAGATGGAATTTGCATGTAGACAAAGAAAACTAGAGGAAGTATTAGTCTGTACTATAATATATAATGAATAATATAATATAAACCTCCTCCGTGTGGAGAAGACACTTTTATTTCAGGTTATTCCATCATCCATCACATCTGATCCACCCATCTTGTTCCACAGCATCTAATATTCCTGCTGTTCTGCCTGATCAACACAAACATCACAACACGTTATAAATAACGACTTTTTCCTTTATCACAGACATGTGATTAGATTTTACCTGACAGGGATGCAGACCAAAACCAACCACATCACTTTTTTTCTATTTCACAAATCAGTGCCAACAAAAATACAAGAAGAAAAGAACAAATGCTCCTCTGAGCTTGTATTATTAATATTTTGATACAAACAGTCCTTGTTATCCATATATTTGAAAGTTGAACATTTGGTTCTGTTTTGTATGAACGCTGCTTTTGTGGCAGTAGTCAGCTCAGCTTTTTGCTGTGTAGTTGTAAAAACCTGAAAATACTTCTAATTAATTGCGTTGGAACGTTGCTGATCCCTTGTAGTGGTAGTGCGGTAAAGATCGAGAAAAAAAATGTTTTATTCATCCAACAATTTAGTTTTCTAGACTTTTTGTCTTATGATGCATGTTAGGAATCAACTTGCTTCAGCTTCTTTCAGAAGCAACAAGGCTCTGTACTGGGCTGCAGTATATATATGATATATATAATGTGTATATATAATGTGTATATATATATATATATATATATATATATATATATTACTACAGTTAAAAAGTTTTAAAACACACATTTTTAAATTTTATTGAAATTCCATCAGTTTAATTCCAATGAATAGAGCACTATATATATTTTACACCCCCCACAGCCATTTAAAGAGGAGGAGGAGGAGAGGCTTAGAAAGAAGCTGGAGAAAAGAAGTGGAAAACTATACTGAGATGATCTTTGCTACTTCAAATCTTGTTAGGGATGTTAAAATTCACAATAAAAACAGGAAAGTGTAGAATATGGGACATTTAAATGGTACAAAAATAATCAGTTAACTACCCAACGACCCAAAAAAGACAGATATCAATGTTCAGGAATCAAGTACTAGTTAACAACTTAGACATCCAGCTTTTCTGCAGTAATGGACTTAAATAAAGTGTAAAGTTGATCCAACCAAGTTTCTCTGGTTAATTAACCCCTGTCTGTATATCAGCATGGAATCAATGTGTTCTACAACTTTTAACTGGTGGTGTGTGTATATACGTATGTGAAATGTGAAATACAGACACATTTATTTGACAGTCAAATAACATAGAAAATAGGGAGAGACAAAAATTTGACTGAAGGGTGGACATGCTAATGCTTGACTAGTGTTAAGTCATGTGGTGTAACTGGTCCAGCAGGTCCAGTATCCCTCCAGTACTGAAAGAACGTAGGAGCCAATGGGATGAAGAGGAGTCCAGTGTCCAGAGCTGTTCTTCCTTCATTCTTAAAGTACAATGATTGTCACAGTAAATTGAAATTGAATTTTAAGACCTGAAATAACATGATTGTTAGTAATTCAATTTATATTATTTATCTTGGATTAAAGTAGCTTTTAATAATTCATTGTTTAAAAATGCAAACAAATGAAAACAATCATTACTTGCTCAAGGGTACTTCATACCCTTGAGCAAGTAATGATTGTTTTCATTATCAAATAATCTACCAATCATTTACTGATGAATCATGTCATTGTGTGGTCTGCAGTCTCAAACTATCAACTTGTTTTTTCAACTTGTTATAATATTGATACAGAAAAGCTGAAAGTCCTTAAAGTTGTTATAATGACCAGTGAAAACTGTGAATGTGGTGGAAGCTTAATCACATTCAATACTTGTTATAGTATCAGAATGAATCAGAGTGATATCTACTGCTGTACTTCCTACTCCAACATGCAGGAATAGTTTGCTCTTATATGAACTAATAGAATTAAAATGAAAGTGTGTGAACCTGTGAATCTGATTCAAAACTCAAATGATGTTGAGCATCAACCACAGAATAAATCTTTCAAAGCAGCAACATTTATGCTCAGGTAAAACGTATTATTTAGCACACACACGCACACACACACACACACACACACACACACACACACACACACACACACACACACACACACACACATATATATATATATATATATATATATATATATATATATATATATATATATATATCGTCTACCGAGATGTTTACCAGAACTTCTGGGAGACTAGGCCCAATGTTAGCATTGTTAGCCATCATGATGCTAGCTGGTCACTCAGACCTAGCAGAGTATGATTGCACTATGGAACGAAAGGTAATTAAAACTAGAACAATAACAATAAGAACACGGAAACTTTAATATTTATGGAACACAACGTGAGTGTGATTTATTTAGTGGCCAACAAATAGTCTCTGTTCATTATTTGACTTCACATGGAAAATCCACGATGGGACTTAAATCATGCAGCTGAGGTGACGTCATGCAGACACAAGTCTCCCGGAAGTTCTTGAGAGTGGCTCCGTGATGCCCGCAAGTCGGGTAAAATATCCCGGATTTTATACTATGCGAGTGTTTTTTTTTTTTTTAATATAAATATACAATGCGAGTGAGAGCATGCAGGCAAAACAGTAACTCGTGCTTTATACGTGGAATATACGTAACATCTCCCTGAAATGACTTTGAAACCTGGGGTGTCTGCGTTATATAGTTTTATATAGTCTCCAATCAGCATGCATCACCATGACATTCTGATTTTCCTCCAATCACCATGCGGACGCTCAGCGTCAAGGCCCCGCCCACACTCCATTGACTCCCAGAGACGCTCAGTGTCCTGGCGGCTCTAATTTTCAGCATTTATCCAATGGGCGCCGAGTTTCGAGGCGATGAAAAAAAAGCCCCATTCACTCTCAGAGACGCTCAGCGTCTATGGGGAAATGCATTGACCAGAGACCAGGAAGCGGTATGGGAATGTACGGACATGTCATTTATTTATGATAAGTAGCTGATTCTGAAAGAACTCGTCTTCAAGATGAACATGTTCTAACAGATTTATAGTCAATAAAATGTTAATACAGCTGCACAAATTTGGCCATTTATTTTTTGACAGGGCAGGGGAAGTTCAGCTTCCCTTGTAGTCTTAAAGAAATCGCCACTGTGTATATATATATATATATATACATATATATATATATACATATATATATATATATATATATATATATATATATATATATATATATATTAAATGGTGTCTCTGTCAGAGCCGTTTAAGCTCAGTCAAGTTCCCTGTTTGATGCAGTAAAGGCTGACAGTGTTGACATAATGCAGAGAAATACACACCCACACACACACCCACACACACACAAACACACCCACAGCATTTTCTCTCTCACACACCCTGCAGGTCATTCCAAACATGGGGTTTTGTCCGTTCTTGTCTTTTTATTCTTTCCATTAAATGGAACAAGGGTTTGATGCAGATTGCTGCATGTGAACTTAACATTCAAGGATCTAGTAATTAACTAATTTAACAACAATTATTATTAATTAACAACCCTTAAATGTTCCTTAAATGAGAAGCATCTTGTGATCACAGTGATCAGCTAAGAATTAAAAAAAGACTATTTTTCAACTAAAACTGAGTAAAAATATCTAATGTTTGGCATTGTTGATATTACTCTGAGCATTTTTAAATTGAACATCTCCTCCCAATACTAATGCACCTATTCATGAAAACATCACAAATGTGGTCAAATTGTTTGTATTAGGAGACAATCGTATAGAAGTACAAAGGAGAGTTTAAAGTGGAACTATAAATCTTATTGGCTGATGTGGATTCCTGACGATGATTCTCAATATAATTTTTTTTCTGACTCTAAGCCACAAATCTGTACTAGCACTTAACTTTCCAGATCCCAGATCCTATCTGCTCAGTCATGGAAGCTGTTACACCGTATACAGGCAGACTGACAAATCTGCTGCTCACATACGGGTCAGACATACACACACACACACACACACACACACACACACACACACACACACACACACACACACACACACACACACACACACACACACACACACACACACATGCAGTATTGGACATGGAATCCATCCATTAACCCTTGAAAGACTTCTGTTTCACTAATCTTTTCCCTTAAAAAACCATGTCCCTGATCCGTCCATTACACCATCCGTTACTATGCTGACTCTCTGATGTCAGAAGATTCATTTCTCACACACACACACACACACACACACACACACACACACACACACACACACACACACACACACACACACACACACACACTGTCTCTCTGCTAGAATGAGTGGAAGTAATTTGCTTTGAAGGCCTGTGAATGCATGTGCACGTGTATCGATGCGTGCATGTTTCCATTACTTGTACTTTCTCTTCTCGCTGGGCGTATTTCCAGGTACCCCCCCCCCCCTTTTCTTTCAGTTCAGATTGTTTCAGCCTCTGAATAAATCAGCCAGACCTGGATGAGTCATCCCCAAAAATGTAATCGTGAGCCCCAGCGCTGGGAAACTTAATTGGCTTAAGAAGCAGAAAACAGGAGGCGAGAGGCTGAGGCAGGCAGGCAGATAAAAGGGGGAGAATAAATTATAAACCAGGCAATCCCAGACTGAAACAAATCAAAGCGTTAACTGGGGCAGAATACTTTATGATATGGATTTCCATATCATCGCTCACATTTTACACAGAGACTTAAACAGTTTGCTGAGCTGCACCCAGAGATTTTCTCATGCACGAAAGGCTGTAAACTGCAAGTCGTGAGACAGATGTGGTAATTTCCCAGTGTTCACTTTGACAGCAAGGCTCTGCAGAGTCTGTTTGAAATGAAGAAGTTATGTATGTGGGTATGAGTTGTGTGGAATACACCCCTGTTGTACTCGCTTTGTGTTGCATGCAAGTCAATGCATGCACACACACACACACACACTCACACACACACACACACACACACACACACACACACACACACACACACACACACACACACACACACACACGCACACACACTCCAACTGTGGATTTCTTTTTTTTTTGTTCAGCAAACGATGATCCTGTGAATTCCTCTTCTATGTCTTTCTCTCCCCCGCTAATCAAATTGCTGTGACAGGAGTTATATATTTCTTTCATAACGCTGCATTACTGAGTTGTGAAACCTTGTTTCGTGGAGGTTTGTTATGTAACAGCTTCGAGTTTTTCTGCAACTCCTTCCTCCCACTGTTTTCTGATGAACGTGACAAACAACAACGATCTCTCCATGCAGGAAGAGCTCTCGTGGTGATTATACGTGATCTGTAGGTTGTTTTCCTCCAAATATGAAGCTTGTCTTTTGGCTCTGTTGCTAGGTAACAGCGGGCGTCAACTAAAGACGCTCCAACATGTAGATTTCAGCCTATTTTGACTCTTTTTTTGACCAATTGTCTTTCATGTAGCATTTAAATGAAACTGTTGTGTGTTGTGTGCATCTCTCCTGCTCCCTGCTGGCCTTTGTTACAAAATCCTGAAGATTCATAGAAGTTATTCTCTTATTCTCTCAACATGTTTTTAGAGAACTTCACCTCGTGCCTCTGTTTTAGGTTTTTCTGTATTTAAAAGGAATTATTATTTAATGAATCCACCAGGGGTTTACTAGCACAGGCAGTGAAAGAAGTATTTATATCCTTTACTTAAGTAAAAGTACTGATATAATAATGTAAAATACTTAACTACAAGTAAATGTCCAGCATTAAAAAATCTACTCAAGTGAAATCCATTAAGTATTAGCAGCAAAATAAACTTAAAGAATTACAGTGAAAGTTCTCCCTTCATTCCTCCTACATATATCTACCTATATTACATTAGATTGTTAATAGTGATGCATCAGTGTGAGAAGCACGTTACTGTTGAAGCTGTGGTTCCTAACATAGGGGTCAGGCTCCTCCAAAGGGTCACTACATACATGTGAGTCATTAATGGGAGAGGACATGAGAAAAAAAAGGTCTGATACACAAATTTGTTTTCACTGATCTGATAACAACTTACAGACGTGTGAAATATGACCTGACCTGACACACCAGAAAATACTAATATCAGTATATCTCCTTTGAGATTAGTTGACCATTGGCGTGTCATTGTGTGTGTGTGTGTGTAAGGCTGCTTTAACTTCTCTCTTATGACCTGCCACCTAAATGTATGTGTACATATGTATGATTACGTTTGTCAGATAAGATACATTTCAAACTGTCCCTGTTAAAAAAGTCAAACCTGTGTCTGACTGGTTTATTAGAACCTGTGTGACATTTACTAGCTTGTCCTGCAGCTACCATGATGGATATACTGGCTTTTCATCATCTAACATGAGTAGTAATTGATTGCCTCACTGAATCACAGCTACTTTGCCTTGTGAACCAATAATCTGGTTGTTTTGTTAAAATATGTATTGAATACATTATAGGTGAGCATGCTGGGGTAAGACTTAGAGGAGAGTTTAATGTTGAATTTATTTCGGGCTTGAAACTCAAGTCTGGAATGTGTCTAATTTCAGCTCCACATGTCTGAACAAGTGACAGCTGCAGATTGTTTTTCTTTCTTGTCCTTTCATTTTGCTATTTTTGGAACTTATGAAAATTTGAGCTGAGTTTATCAACATCTGTTACAAGATCCAGTCGCTGCCTGATAAACTGTTTGTCTGTCTGTCTGTCTGTCTGTCTGTCTGTCTGTCTGTCTGTCTGTCTGTCTGTCTGTCTGTCTGTCTATCTATCTATCTATCTATCTATCTATCTATCTATCTATCTATCTATCTATCTATCATACTGTCTGTGGATGGTATCAGAAGTTTCATAAAGTTTAAAAAATAACTAGGGTAACATCAGGTACATTGTTCCACTTAAATCGCTTGGGACAATAACACAACACCAAACATGTATTTCCATGTATATTTATGATTAATAATGACTGTTTCTGATCATTTTGTGTTGGAATTATGTGATAAAATATAATTATTTATTTTACACATCTTGAAACATCTGCTGTGCCACTTTTTTTTGCATGAGCAGTTTCAGGTAAAATGGTCCAGTCAAATGTCAAAGGGAAATTCAAATTAAAATCCAAAAATCGTGAATCCTAATATCCTGATGTTGGTGCTGTTGCAGTTCTGGCAGTTTGGTGAATGGGTGGACGTGGTGATTGACGACCGGCTGCCGGCTAAGGACGGGAAGCTGGTTTTTGTCCACTCGGCTGAGGGAACTGAGTTCTGGAGCGCGCTGCTGGAAAAGGCCTACGCCAAGTAAGACTGTCCAAAAGTAGCCTTAAAATACAGAAAAGTCAGAGGATATGTTGTTGTTGCTGTATTTTACCCCTAGACATGTTCATTTGTAAAAATCATCAATTGACGGATCCGAGAAAGCACCAGAGGGAAATTATAGAGTTTGTCTCAATGAACTCTAAAAAAAAAGCTTTGGGACATAATTTAAGTTGTAAAACCACCCAGTCCAATTTAGAAAAAAAGGGATTACAGAAATGTGGCTCTCACTTTGATTGTGATGAAAAGCCCTGAAAAATGCTGTGTTTGCACCAAAAGCAGAGGTCACAGTACAGGTAATAGATCCATTTCAATCAATGGGGAATTTATTTAAACATGGAGGAGAAGGCTGGATCGGGAATAGATTAAATTTCACTCTTCCTGACTCATCTTTCTCTAAGCTCCATTTGTTGATTTCAGCTGTGCTATTAACACACTTCAGTTGCTAATCCCTGATACTGAAACAGCGTCAATCCTTTTAGAAACAAGATTTTCCTTTTTGACCATTAAAATCCAGAATATCAGGGTCATGGGGCGTATTTTGTAGCTGCATTTATGTCAGTTTTAGGTGTTTTTTCATATGTGTAAATAGCAAAAACTGTGAGTTTCTATATATTTTTAAAATAGTGTTTTTCAGTATTGTCATGTCATGTTTTTGAATTTGTGGGTATTTTATGAAGTGGTGTTTTGAACTATTGTGTGATTTGATATCAATCACCACATTTCCTGAGATTCTTTTATTTAGCAAGCTGATCATACAGTGCATCCATAAAGTATTCACAATGCTTCACTTTTTCCACATTTTGTTATGTTTCAGCCTTATTCATGTGATGTTTTAGTTTTTTATTTGTATTAAATTTTCAGAAATTTCGAAAAAAACCTTTTTCACATTGTCATTATGGGGTGTTGTGTGTAGAATTTTGTGGAAAGAAATGAATTGAATCCATTTTGGAATAAGGCTGTAACATAACAAAATGTGGAAAAAGTGAAGCACTGTGAATACTTTCCTGATGCACTGTATTTAGGATTAATCTGCTGTGATATAAACACAACATAAAAATGAGTCTGAAATTCAGGTTTGTAAATAAAAAAAATGAATAAAAGAACCTGTAAGTTAGCCTGTGACTCAGAGCTCAAAGGATACAGGATGTAGACATTCCGCATGATTGCAATGCATTTGAAGCCCTGGCAGCAACAACAGCTGAGACCCCATCTGACCATGATACCAGCTGGGGTCTGGGTTGTTAAAGTGTGGGTCTGTTAATCTGAAGCACAGCATTGTTTGCTGGAGTCCACGCCAAGTGTGGTGATAGAAGAGGAAACAAGAGCTTATACACTTGTGTTCAATATAGTAGTGGTGTGTAAAGTCAAAATCCTGATCATAATTTTTATTCCGGTGCATTGGGAACAGTGCATTTTATATCCTAAATCAAGTCAAAATTAAAAAGTGAAGACAAATGTGTCAATTATTTTACAGAAAATGCAGAAAAATTCATATTAGGCCGATCAAAGAAATAGCAGTGTCTGAGTTATTCTTTCACCCTCACAATTCCTTGAATTTGCCTCAGAAACAGCATTTCTGATGTCAGCTCACTAGTTCTTAATGGGATTAAGGTCCAGGGGTTGGTCTGGCCACTCCAGAACTTTAATGTTGTTGGTCTGGAAACAAAATGCTACTGGTTTACTGGTGTGTTTGGAGTCATGGTCTTGTTGAAACTCACATTTCAAGGTCATTTTCTCTTGACAACCTGTGGGCTGACATCAGAAACGCTGTTGATGATTTTCTGAGGCAAAACCAACAAGTTGAGATGAATTCTGAGGCTGAAACACCTGTTCATAGGAACCAGAAGTTGGTAGAGTCCATGCAACACAGATGTGAAGCAGGTCTCAGAAACTAAGGTCGTAACAACGAAATATTACTGTAGTGATTCATCAAATCCTTCATCAATCCTTTTCAGGACCTTTTTATTTAAATATTTTGATCTAAATCCTCCTGTAACTCTTGTTGTTCCCAGGTTGAACGGCTGTTACGAGGCTCTGTCCGGTGGCAGCACGTCAGAGGGCTTCGAGGACTTCACGGGCGGCGTGACGGAGATGTTCGAGCTGAAGAAGCCGCCCTCTGACCTCTTCAGCATCATTCGCAGGGCCATAGACAGAGGATCCCTGCTGGGCTGCTCCATAGACGTCAGTAATACAGTCACACACATGTTCCTTTGAGTAAATGGGAAAGGAAACTCAATCTCTTGACAGGAAACAAAAAGCATGCTTTTTATTTATTATATTCTAGGTCTATTTATCAGCCTATCTCTCTAAAATGACATGTACAGACTTAATGCAGTATATCTCTACAACTACAGGGGTTTACTGAATGATCTTGGGTTTAAATAAAGCTAACACCTGTCTGATAGTTGTATCAGTGACAGAATCACTTTAAAATGTACAGTGTTGAAGTACATCCAGCTGGAATAAAGCACAAAAGTGAAATAATTAGCCCAGCCTCCCCTCTGTTTTAGTCCAGGTGTGTCCAAGCAGAGATGGTTTTGGTACATTCCATTAATATTATCACAAAAATACAGAAATCTACAGATTTATGCTTTCTCTATATGCTCATATTATTGCTTGGGGTTGAAATGATGTTTTATTAAGTTAAGAACGTTTGATATAGACTTGTAGCTGAGTTTCCGCTAGCAGGGACCTGGGGGGAACAGGTTAACAGGAAAAAGTAAGCAGGCTTTTCTTTTTAATTAAGAAATCAGAATCGTCTGAAGAAAATGCTGTGTGTGTTAAAATAATGAAAACAGTCCATCATCTCAGTTTTCATTAGCTCCATCTCCTGCCTTATAAAGCCTCAGTGCTCCTCACAGACATTAACAACCTTCAACTCACTTATTACAACTCACGCTTCACATTTTAAACCCAATAACATGATAGTCTTCAGAAATTTGATTGCTCCACTTTAACAAATATAGAAGATTTTCTTTTGTTTCATTTAATTTCAAGTATAATCCTCCGTGATTAGGAGTTTTAAAGCTACTCTAAGACATCTCTGTGAATCCTAAAATCCTAAATGAATGAATTGGCCTCCGTTAGATAAAGGTCCCCCTCCCCCCACCGTAGTTTATTTGCTTTCACCCAATTCCTGGAAGCCTAAGAGACCATAATTAAGTTAACTGATCTCATAGACACTCAACAATTGAGTAGAAATAACTTAATATTGCTGTTATAACTTTAGACTTCACAAATTACAGTATTTTACATTAAAAAAAAGTTTGGTCCTGAGGCATTTATGAGTTTCTGACTCCGGGAAAATGGGGAAAACAATATTCAGGCTAATCTACACAATCACCTGTTTATTACAAATGAGACATTTTTCCTCTTTTCTTCACTGAGCCTCCCCTAAAACCGTTTGAAGCCTCTTCCCACTTTGAAAACTTTAAAACAGGAAAAAATGTGGGAACAAAATCATATGTAGGGAAACCAGGAGAGGGCAGTGGAGACTGGACAAGCTGTGGTGTCAAGCTGCAGATGTTCTGTGGTATTTGTTCAGGTTATTTTG
This sequence comes from Lepturacanthus savala, assembly GCA_030544235.1. Taxonomy (NCBI): domain Eukaryota; kingdom Metazoa; phylum Chordata; class Actinopteri; order Scombriformes; family Trichiuridae; genus Lepturacanthus; species Lepturacanthus savala. The sequence goes on along the minus strand of CM060483.1, from coordinate 4,961,679 downwards.
TCGAGGAGGACGTTTGCAGGTAGAGAGGGTTGATCTGTTGTTGATGAACCCTCCCACCGATCAATATGTTCCACTGATGCTGCTCAGTGGGAGAATCTGGCAGGAAAACCTCAAAGATGTCAGATACCAGACATGAAACAAAGACTGACTGTCGAGAACACAAAACAAGTGTTGAAGATTTAAGACGGATTTAAACAGAGGACGTTTAATAAAATCACAATGGTGTAACTCTCTCAGCTGTCTTTGGATTACGTTTATCATCATGTTATATTTCATCTACAATCAGGTTATACATGTTTTTTTGCCTTGTGAGGGACCAAGCAGGCACAAAGACACTGGACAAACCAGCTCAAACAATAGTATTTATTAACCCAAAAAAGCATAGAATAGAATCAATAAATCATAACTAGACCTATTAGAGGTTCTCCTCTAGGACTTAATGCAGTATATCTCTACAACTACAGGGGTTTACTGAATGATCTTGGGTTTAAATAAAGCTAACACCTGTCAGATAGTTGTATCAGTGACAGAATCTATTTAAATGTACAGTGTTGAAGTACATCCAGCTAGAATAAAGGAGAAAAGTGAAAAAATTATCTCCACCCTAACCTGAGATGATTTTGGTTCATTTCATTAATATTATCACAAAAATGCAGAAATCTACAGATTTATATTTTCTCTATATTCTCATATTATTGCTTGGGGTTGAAATGACGTTTAGTTAATGTAATAATGTTTGATATAAACTTATAGGCTGAGTTTCTTGTCGACATTTTGGTGTGTTACATGAACATATTGCACATACAAGAAGGATTAATTATTTATAAAAGGAGGACCAGGTTAACAAGGAAAAAGAGAACATTAACATAAACACATTTTAGCAACAAAAGACCCCAAAAGAAAACAAACTCCTCTAATCATTAAAGACATTATAGTTTTTTCTCCAGATGTGACAGGATGAACATGCAGCTCAGAAGAAAAATATATAAAATATATAACTCACTAAGCTTTGGAAGCTTAGTGAGTTATACTTTTTGAGGATGTGAGTGGTGGTACGTGACTATTAATTATTATTTTATATTTTGTAATGATGTAAACTAAATTGAGATAAAACAGATATAAACAGATTGAGATAAAATATACACACAACTTATAAGTATCGAGTGTTAAAAGGCATTCAGCTGACTGACCTGCAGCGTGTTCCTCTTTACCAAGGTCCTGATGGTTGTGAAACTGCTCTGCAGACGCCAGCTGTTTTTTTACCTGGTGCATGTTTCTCTCATCCACAGATCACGAGCAAATTTGACATGGAGGCCGTCACCTTTAAGAAGCTGGTGAAGGGCCATGCGTACTCAGTGACTGGAGTGGAGGAGGTGAGGATGTTTTTTGGGTGTATTTATGGAAGGTAAAATATCAGCACACTATTGTTACACTGGAAAAGTGGATATAAGATATAAGAAATGCACATAAAGGAAGAGAAACATTGAAAATACACATTTTGTAGAAAAAACTAGCATATTTCAGTCTTTAAATATTATTTATTTTCTAAATAAAATAAAAATAAAAAAATACATTAGCCCAGTTAAAACATTTGGTCTTGATATCTCTTGGTATAAGGGTCAGTGACAAAAATGTGATGTGTTGTAAGCCTAAAAACCTGGTACCAGATAGTTTAACTCTTAAACAGGTTTTAAAAAATGAAAAACATTTGCTATCAACAAGTTTTATGTTCTAGGTGGATTATATATTTAAAATGATCATTCTGTTACACTATTTGACATTTCATGTCCAAAAATCACATAAAAAATCATGATTTTTCTAACAAAATAATGATACAAATGGACTTTTAAAGTAAATAAACCTGAGACCTGATGAATGATTCTTAAAACTGTATTTAAAAAAAAACAAACTGTATTTTAAAAAGTTTTTGACTTTTTCATCTTCCAAACGTCACTGACCCATATGTCAAATATATGTCAGGACATTATTAGATGAACTAAACATCTTAATGTGTTAGGAAACAGTTGCATGTCAGTAAAATGACAGATGAGTTACATGATATATTATAGAAAATACAGTGTAAAATGGTTGCTTTTCTGTTCCTGGAGAATTTCTCACTTTTTCTATCTTTCAGGAATTTGGCTTCACTAAACCTGAATAACTGGTTTAGCAGAATTTTTAACAAACCTAAGGATAAAACAAAGGCAAACCAAGACAAATGGTGAAATGTGTTTGTTTGCCCTTCAGGTGGTGTACAGAGGAAACATGACCAAGCTGGTTCGTATCAGGAACCCGTGGGGGGAGGTGGAGTGGACCGGAGCCTGGAGCGACAAGTACGATTTAAAAAGTTTTGGGGGAAACTGAGTCATTTTCTGGCATCAAAATAAGCATTTCTCCATATGTTTATTCTATACTTAAGGTTTTAGTTCCCCTTAATTTCCCCAATATTTCCTTCAGGTAAAATGTCAAATCTTTATGGGGAAAAAACTACAAAACTCATTTAAAAAATAAAATTATTATCTGTGGTGTCCAGAACTTAAACTAAAAAAACATACTTGGTGATACTCAGAATTTTCATCTAGCAGCATCATCTCAACATTTTTAAAAATATATTTACGTTCATGACCAAATACATGAAAGGGTAGCAACAATCCTATTGGCTGAGAATAATAAGGAATAAAGCATGTTAGAATTTAGTAAACATAGTCTCAGGATAGTTTCATGCTATATAAGTTTCCCAAGTCAATGGGAATCATTAGTTTGTATAAACTTGGAATTTTCTATATTTGCATATTGTTATATGGCAACAAATCTATTTTAGCATATTAGGAAATAAAAATTATACATCAAAATTGAATAAAGTTAAGTTTAATTTTTTATTTGGTGAAAATTTTCCCAAAATTTGAAGACAACTTTCAGTTGTGTGTCGATGCTCACATGTTAAATGTCCATGAGCAAACAGGATATCAGGATGGTCATGTGACCTCATATATGTATGTCCTTCAGAATAAAAGCCCCCTTTTCACACTTAACTATGAAAACATAGATTTTATATCACAGAATTTTTAAAAAATTAAGATATTTGATAATTGTTGCCATATGACAACAATATGTAATAGAGGGTGAAGCAAGAAATGTTGTTGAAGTGTAGATATATCAGGGTAATGCAAGGGATACTCAATATTTAGACCATGTTTCTCCTCCAGTAAAAATATAAGAGAATGAGGAGGACTTTTATTTTGAAAGATTTAAAAAGATTTGCTAATATGTATATTGACATATTGAAGTATGCTGAAATTGGCTCCAGCAGACCCCCGTGACCCTAATGAGGAATAAATGGGTCTAGAAAATGACTGAATGTATTGACTCAGCTAGGATCAAATTAAATGAGTTCATCTACAGGATTAACTGTTTTGAATTCCACCATACATTGAAACTGGTGAATACAAAGTACCAGGATGCAGGAAATGACATATTAGACACTCAGAGTTTCTAATTTAGTTTAATAATCTCTTCTCTTTCTCTTTTCCTTTTCTTTCTCAGCTCCAGAGAGTGGGACAACGTGGACCGGTCGGTCAGAGGTCAGCTCCAACACCGCAGCGAGGACGGTGAATTCTGGTCAGTCTGCTTGTGATGCACCTAGTGTTGCACCGATCCAGGGTTTTCTTAAATAAATTATATTAATAAATTATAAACATTATAACATCCACCTAAATAACTCAGCAGTAGAACTGTTCCTACTGATCATGCATGTGTCGTATCTGTATGACTGTGCTGTCTGTCTATATTAGAAATGTCAGCATCTTTTATCATATTTGCTGAAACATGGTTCCATGGTTGGAAAATAGCTGTAATTTTATAGTTATATATATATATATATATATATAGTGAGTTTCTTGCGTCTCCTTTCACCCCCTCCTCTCTGTTTCTCAGGATGTCGTTCAGCGACTTCCTGCGTGAGTTCAGCCGTCTGGAGATCTGTAACCTGACGGCTGACGCTCTGCAGAACAGCCAGCTGAAAAAATGGAGCACCTCGCTCTACCAGGGTGAATGGAGGAGGGGCAGCACCGCTGGAGGCTGCAGGAACTTCCCAGGTACAGTAGGAGGGAGATGGAGGACGTGTGTGTGTGTGTAAGGGTGCAACCCAATCCCTGGACCTTAATCCCATTAAACCCTTGTCATCTGACAGAAAAACTATGTTTCCCAGACAAAACCAATACATTCAGATGAATTCTGAAGCTGAAACACCTGTTCATAGGAACCAGAAGTTGTGTTGCAACACAGATGTGAAGCAGGTCTCACAAACCATGGTCATAACAACTAAATATTACTAAATCCTGAAGATTTATCATTTCATACAGTAAATATTTAAGTTTGTAAAGAAAATGCAGACACTGATATTTCTTTGAACAGCCTAATATTAATTTTTCTTAATTTTCTGTAACGTAATTAAAATTCAACACATTTCTCTTCATATTTTTAATTAGGATATAAAATGCAGTGTTCTCCATGCATCAAAATAAACATTATTATAAGGATTTGGGTTTTACTCATGTTTTTAAATGTTTTAAACTCACTGCTGTCATATTTAACACAACTGTATATATATATATGTTTAGGGTATAATATACATTTTGTGTTCATGTTTGTTTCTTGTTATTTCAAAGTCTATTTGTATAATTTTTTTACAAACATTTTTTCATACCTGGAGACTGATTCTCTTTGTAAAAGTTTGATGCATTAGAGAATTTTATTAGCATGAGTTTTACGTTTTTTCCTCTTCAGAACCACTAACCCCTTTTTGCTTTTGGGAATTTTGGGTACAAAGTTGTAAAAGAACAAGGAGTCAGGGAGGAAGGATGAATTTGGATGAATTTACAGAAGGAATGTGAACCAGTGACTCCCATTTAAGCACTAAGCAACCAAACAATGGTCTGCTTCAAAACACAGTTTGGAAATGACGCATTGAGTTGGAATAAGGGGGATCCTGGATTCTTGATTGTTCTCTCGTGTATCACCTCTAAAACAAAAACAAATTTAGAAAGTTTTAAATCTTAAACCTTCTCGTCTCCAGCGACCTTCTGGCTGAACCCCCAGTTCAAGCTTCTGTTGACACACCCGGACGCTCCTGGCCAATCGGATTGCAGTTTCCTGGTCGCCCTCATGCAGAAAGATCGCAGGAAGAAGCGGCGGGAGGGTAAAGACATGGAAACTATCGGCTTTGCTTTGTATGAGGTTAGCAGCAGCAACAGCAAACACACACACACACACACACAGAAAATGATGTTGAAAGCACCATATCAACATTATTTGTGTCTCTCTTTCCTTTTTTTCAGGTTCCAACTGAGGTATGAGCTTTTCTACTTTTCTTTTTAAAACAACTCAAGCATAAACTGTTGTCTGAGATGACCTTTAACCTGTTCCCTCATACGTCCATTGGTGGGGGATTCACTTTATAAATAATGGATCCTTGTTGTTCAGTAGCAGCATCAATATGTTCATGTAACACACCAAAATGTCGGCAAGAACCTCAGCTACAAGTTTATATCAAACATTATTAGATTAACTAAACATCATTTCAACCCCAACCAATAATATGAGAATATAGAGAAAACATAAATCTGTATATTTCTGCATTTTTGTGATCATTTTAACGAAATGTGCTAAAATCAGATTGGCCTGGACACACCTGGACTAAAACATCTCTAAAACTGGTCTGGTTCACCTTGTAATTCTGACATTTTTGCAATTACTTATCAGACTTTACTTTACCGCTCCATAGATGAATTAGGCTACTAAACCATGATTTACATGTGGTCATGTTTTTTTTTTTCGTTTGCTTTATTCGAGCTGGATGTACTTCAATACATTTTAAATAGGTTTTTGTGATAATATTAATGAAATGTGCCAAAATCATCCCTGCCTGGACACACCTGGACTAAAACACCTCTAAAACTGGGGGTAGAGAGGTAGGCTGATAAAAAGACCTAGAGGGGAACAGGTTAAATACACGTTGATAGGATTTGACCTAATTTACAACATTCTATCTTTGAGGAGGTAAGAGATGGAGCTGCTGTTGTTTCTGACTCTTCTGACTCCTCCTCAGGCTGCAGGGAAGTCAGGCGTCCACCTAAAGCGAGACTTTTTTCTGACCCACGCCTCCAGCGCCCGCTCGGAGCTCTTCATCAACCTGAGGGAGGTCAGCTCTCGGCTGCGACTCCCCATCGGTGAATACGTCATCGTACCCTCCACCTTTGAGCCTCATACTGAAGCTGACTTTGTTCTCAGGGTTTTCTCAGAGAAGCCTGCAGAGTCTGAGTGAGTGGAACCATTTCCTGTTATTTTGCTGTTTCCATCACTTATGTTAACGGGTCGGTTCTTAAATCTTCTTAGATGTCTTAAATCAGCTGTAAAATACAGTAAAAAACAACTAGTTTCTCATCTCTTGGTCGCCTTATTAGGTTTCAATAACCATGAAAATATTGGTTTTAATATTTCTGGTGTGGGTCTCTGGTCTTTTATTTTCAGCATACTCCTCGATTTCCATTTTAAACATTGGTAAAATGAACCTCAAGAGAATCATGTATTTAATATAACAGCAGTGTGTTTCAAAACATGAGTAAAGCAAAAATCATTATAATAATTTTTATTTCATTGCAATGGGAACACTGCATGTTATATCCTAAATCATCTTAAAAAAAACAACAAATGAATATATAGGTTTTAATATTTTTGGTGTGGGTCTCTTGTTTTTATCAGTTTATCCCTCGAACCTCGATAAAATCCTATATATGAATAAAAGGTAGTTGTGTGATCTAACTATTCCCGAGGGGGATTATAATAGATATTATTATATATAATAACAGCTGTGGTGTTTTTTTAAGTAAATAAATATGGGTCAATTTTGACACAAAGGTCAGAATTTCAACCAGAGCCTTTGATAATTTGATAATAATTTGTTGAACTAGGGGAACCTGATAAGGTCAAAAAACCTTGATGCAAATTAATTCATCAAAAAATGAAGTGGTTCTTTTATGCATTTATGCAAATCTAAAACGGTGCCGACCCTAAAACAAGAGGAAGGTTAAAAGTCGTGCATTCTGCTATATATCAAAATTAGCAGATGAAGTAGAGAAAGGATAAAAAGACTTTATGTTTTATAGTGTTTTTTTCTTCCATAAAGCCTGGAAGAAAATGTCACAAAAACTGAAAAAATATTCTGAATTAAGTAAATAATATGGAAAAACAGTAACTTGATGTGTTTCTTCTTCTTTCTGCATCAGGGAGCTTGATGATGAAGTTGCAGCCGAGCTTCCACCAGAGGTGAAAACCTGAAACTCCTGTCACATGACCATTAATACAAGTATGAAAATAAAACCAACAGGTGATTACACGTGTGTGTGTGTGTGTGTGTGTGTGTGTGTGTGTGTGCGTGTGTGTGTGTGTGTTCCAGGTTCAACAAGATGAGAGCCAGATTGATGCAGCTTTCAAGAATCTCTTCAGACAGCTGGCTGGGCCGGTGAGTGAGCTGCAGCTTCATGTCTACTCAATGTTAAATGAACCGCGTCACTGGGCAACAGCACCAGGAGATCCACACTTTAACTTCCTGTAGGAGGTTTGATGGAAGGTTTTCACTGATCCAGTTGACATTGATCAAAAGTCTAGTATTCGCATGTAGATAACCTGATTTGGTTCAGGTTATCATTCATTGATTCCTCAGCCTGACCAGAAAACATCATGGTGGACATGATGGAAAGCATCTATTATATTTATTTTCAATGAGATAACAGTATAAATTGCTAAAATGAATTAAGACATTTGTCTAAACATTATGATGAAGAAAAAATGTGTTTGTAGTGTTAATTAGCAGCTTTTGAAATCTATGTATCCCCTGAGCTACGTTGCCAGATTAGAGGTACAAATTTGGTTAATATGCATTATCCAGAATGTTAGTTTAAACTGTAAGGCATGTTAATAATTACTACAGTACCAGATATTATTATTATATTATGCATAGCTGTGCCCATTACAACAGTACAACAGTATTTTACTCTATATATTTTGGAGCAGGGCGTCTCGGCTCGATCCTTTTATGGGAAAAGAAACGCAAATACAATGCTATTTGTAATGTAAACAACAAAATACAACAATGTATAATATATCTTCATCAAATTGAATATTAATATGTTTTTCATCTGAGCTATGTTAATACCTTAATAGGGCAACATATTCTGGGAGTGTGTGTGTGTGTGTGTGTGTGTGTGTGTGTGTGTGTGTGTGTGTGTGTGCGTGTGTGTGTGTGTGTGTGTGTGTGTGTGTGTGTGTGTGTGTGTGTGTGTGTGTGTAGGGTAAAAATGAACTCACCCATGTCCATGTTTTTTTGTCCAACAGGACATGGAGATCAGTGTCACAGAGCTGCAAACCATACTGAACCGGATCATCAGCAAACGTTAGTAACAGCAGAAATCTCTACTGTGTAATGGACGTTTATTTCTTCAATAACTATTAATAATTTACTATTTGAATTATTATTAGCTATTTGAATATACGTCAAGGTTGCATTACTGCCCCAAAACAGATTTACTCCATATAGATGTGAACAATATGATTAATCTGACAGTTTTTCATATTGCAGACCTATTTTCTTTAATAATCAATTGAATCGTCAGTGGATATAATGTCCAAAAATTGTAAAAAAAAAAATGCTGAGAATTTTTCCCCTGAAGCCCAAGTAACATATTCAGCACTGGAAGCAAAATTGTTGCTGATTAATTGTATGTGTAGGTGCGACGAATAGTTGATTATATGTTTTATATATGTAGGTGTATATATATTTCACCAATTATTTGACAATCGATTTGAGTCATTTTTAACAAGGAAATGGTTCTAACTTCTCAAATCTGATTATTTTCTGGTTTCTTCAGGCTATTCTATAATAAACTGCTGATTTTTGGGTCTGGACTGTTGGTCTGGACAAAAAAGGTTGAATCTTGAATCTTTGGGAAACACAGATTGACATTTTACACTGTTTTACACTATTAATGGTTTTAGTAAATGATTAATCGTGCAGCCCTAGAGTACTACCGTGTATCAGTAATGGTCCAACACCACATTGGTCCCTATCAGAGGTTAATCCAGCCATGCTCTGTGTCTATTTTGGTGAAAATAACTAATTTATTCATTTGTCATGTGAACAGACAAAGACCTGAAGACAGACGGCTTCACAAAAGAGGCTTGTCGCAGTATGATCAACCTCATGGACGTATCCTTAATGATGTGATGAGCACGTTGGTTTTTTTAACGTCCACGTCCATTTTCTCTTTGGATTCCTTGGATGTTGATATTTTGTGATCGATAGAAATACGGTTTATTGTGCTGTTGGATCAGGAGAAAAGCTTTTAGTTCCCTTAAGTCTTTCCTCAGACGGACGGCAGTGGGAAGCTGGGCCTGGCAGAGTTCCACGTCCTCTGGGAGAAGATTAAACGATACCTGGTGAGATCAAACCTGACGCAGCAGACAGGGATGTCAGACTGAAGAGTATTGATGCTGCTTCACAGTCCTAATATCAGCTTGTTGCTTATTGTCATCAGGCCAGCATTTATGTGTTTGGTCTTTTCGTTTGTCTGTTTCCTTCTGTTCATGCTGCCATGTTAGACCATCTTCAGGGACTTCGACTTGGACAAGTCAGGCACCATGAGCTCCTATGAGATGAGGATGGCTCTGGATTCTGCAGGTAATGTACTCCCACTACAAACATGTTTTAGCTTGTTCATAAGACATTTTAAACCATATGTGTCCAACCCAAGGCCCGGGGGCCAAATCTGGGCCTCATTTCCTGTGGCCTCTCAAGAGCTTCACAGACTTTATTGAGAGATGGAAAGTGAATAAATGTTTGAACTTAACAGAGACACACTGGTCACGTTGTCTTTGTACGACTTCATTAACTCCTAAATCTTTTCTCAATCGGCCACGAAGGTTGTTTAAAAACAGGAAAGTTTCTGTTTTTCCTTATTTTCCTTTGTTGAAGTACATCTGTCATTACTTTCTGCTACTTTCTATTCTTTAATATTTAGCATAGCAACACAAAACCATAGATTCCAATCTTTGAAACATCCATGAAATAAATCCAATAGTTAATAGTGGTTATCAGCATATTCTTGTATGAGTCTCTAGATATCTGTGATGATTTTACATGTTTTGCTGCAGCATTTTAATTGACGTGTCTTGCTTCTTCTTGTGGTTTTCCATCCTGTTTTCCAGGATTCAAGCTGACAAACCACCTGTTCCAGCTGATCATCCTGCGCTACACGGAGGCCGACATGGCTGTCGACTTTGACAACTTTGTCACTTGTCTGGTCCGACTGGAGACCATGTTCAGTGAGTCCCATAGAAAACATCCCTAGTTTTTTAAAGGACCAGTTCACCTGCTCCTCAAACCACTTTCGTCACAACAACATTTCAGTTTGTTAGTTTTCTTTCATTAGAAACAAAAACAAATATTAAATTATTATTAGATTAATGCTCAAAATTCTAAAGTGTCAGTGAAATGCTAAATGGATCTGTGGTAAATAATATTTGGCAAGATGAGAAGTTTTAGAATCATCAGGTTAGGGTCTCTCTAAATGTGCATTGTGTGTTCATGTTGGTTTCTTGTTATTTAAAAGTAATTTAAAAGTTTAATGATTTTATGCAATTTTATGACACAAAATGTCAAATAGTGTAACAGCAATAGTGTATTTTCAATGTATAATCCACCTAGAATATAAAACTTGTTGATAGCGTGTGTTTTAATTGTTTACAGAGTTAAACTATTGCTTTGTTTGTAGAAACGTTCAAGACCATGGACACAGATGCAGATGGGGTCATATCCCTGGACTTCTTTCAGGTATGACCAACCATGTGAACAGTAACAAAAACATTTACTGCATGTTATAATTTCTTCATGCATTTCCTGTGTTTGCCTTTCTACAGTGGATCACCCTGACCATGTTTGCCTAGAGGTGAGAGGTGAGAGGTGAAGGGACGCCTCACTTCCTGTTGCACTGCATCCTGCTCCCAGCCCCCATGTGTTGTTTCAGAAGTGCCTTTCTCTTTCCAGTTCTTCTTCTCCTCCATTCTTCTCACTGCTGAGGCCCTCTGATGCTAAAAATAAACTGTAAATTCCTTTTTACAGTGCCTGTATTGGAAAAAAATTGTGCCAATCGGGTGTTTGTCGCCTGTTTTTAGCAACAGAAGACAGTCAGATTCAAGGTTAGCACTGAACATGTTAGCAATGGTGGATTGTAGCACGAAAAACATTACTGAGAGAGAGGAGAAATAACCCTATTGGTTATATTTCAGTATGTGGAGACAAAAAATCCCACAGTAACTGGCTTAGTTGGGAAACCCCCCCCAAAATAAAACGTAATGTAGCTTTGGTTCAGGTTTAAAAAATGTTAGCCACACTAGCCTTTAGCTACCAGGATATGGAGGAAGAAACCTGACATAAGAGAACGTTAAAGAATAAATTAAAAAGTTAAAAACTAATAAACATAAAGAAATCAAGTAGCATAAAGTAGCATGATAATAGATATTTCTTCAAGCTATATTAAAATCAGTGCTATGTTATATAGTTGGTTGACAAGATGCAGTTTGGCTATATGATTGAACCTTAATAATAACTCATATAATTTTTAATAACCTTTATAATGACTCATTTTCATAGTCCAAAAGAATCAGGTTTGGTCCTCCATATCTGCTATAGCTAAGCTAATGTTGAGCTAAACCTGTGAATGTTAAGGTCATGAGGGAATTGTTTGTCTTGACTAGAAGTTTCTGTTTGTTTGCACTTAACACGCTGAAAAACAGACTTTTTACAGTCCACCCTGTTCTGTAAAATGTCATAAGGCCCTGACACACCAAGCTGCAAATTGTTGCAGGAAAAGAGAAACGGAAGTGATGAAAGAAAACAAACTTGTTGGTTTCATGTGGTTTCTCTTTATCTGCCTCAGACATTTATTCTTAGTTAGAAACTGTCTGTGAAAATGAAGCCAAACTCGCTTTGGTTACGATTCCTGTATCTGCTGTCCCAGGTCGCCCAGTTTCCATTTTTGAATGAGAAATGAACGGACTAACGCCACCTGCTGGGAAGGGAAGGTATTTCCAGAACATGCTGATATCAGTTTGGTGTGTCAGGGCTTTTAAATAGATTTTAAGTCAGATTTTAATAATGTTTTTGTTAGAAATGATCCATGATTCATCACACA